>JACEFZ010014004.1:0-32463 GCA_014155875.1 Cepaea nemoralis
AGATGGTGTAATCCAAAAAAAACCCCAAATTCCAAAAAATCACTCTAAGGGCCCCTTGGGATTCTTTCTCTCTCCAACAATATCACCGTCCTCTTAGTAAAGATCCCGTGTCAAAAGACCCCGTTGTCAGGAGATCCCACTGTCAAAGGATCCCGCTTCCAAGAGATCCCGCTTACAAGAGATCCCGCTGTCCAAAGATCACGTTTACGAGCCCCCAATAAATGTCGTAAGTCTTTCTTACTTACTTTAGTGTCGTCCTTGGAGTGATGGGAATCCACACCACATTTTTATTACCCCAATATTGTTGTCTTAGAGAAACCACCAGACTCCGTCCACAAAACTCCGTCGGTCTGCAAACCCCTTTTTCTTACTCTCACTCACCCTTAGATCATGCCCCCTCTCACTCCTCCCCAACATAACATACTCCACAACTCTAGCTTTAACAAATAAATACAAAATAATTTATTAAGCAAAGAGTATAAGTGTGAGAAGTGTGTGTTAGTAATGTGTAGAATGTGTGTCGAATATTCTAGTGGGTGCAGACTTAGACCAGGTAGCTGAAGAGCCCAGCCCGATCATCCCAGAAAGGATCACACCACATCTTCATTCAGTCCACGAAGACCTCACCCAGGTATGTGTCCATCCTGCTAGATGTAGATTTCCACCGGTGGCTGTTTGATCACTCAAAAGAACTAGTCACAGTCCGACCCTAAATCCTGTCTGGATCACACAGTTAATATATGTCTAATTTGTTCCTATACTTATAACACCCTTGTCTAGTGAGGACACGAACATACTGTTCTTTGAAATAAATGTACTTCCTGTCTCAAGTGTCTACTGTTCACAAGACCATTGTTATACTAACTTCCTAATAAGTTTATACTGATTTATTCCCATGTGATGGGGAATAACTGTATCTCTTTGTTTGTTCACCTGTCGTGTAAAACATACTGCCACTGGGCTGTTCCCAGGTGGTGTAAAAGAAATTCACTTTTTACTATTCTGTTCCCAAGTGATGTTTGAAACATTAATTTGACGATTGGTCTTCCTCCAAAATGGTGCGGAGAAAACAATTTCTGGTCTTCTGTTAATGTGTGACGTTTGATAATCCCTCTTATGCTTGTTCCCGTAAACCCTTTCTATCATGGGCTAAGTGCAAAAGATGTTGACCAACTGCCTGCACCAAGGTCTCCATTCTCAGTGACTTGAGTGACCTAAAGGAACCTGTCAACGAGAGAACAACACATTGGGTGATAGCAACTGTCCCCAACCTCCATTGGATGGGGGGGGGGTGTCCGCCTCACTCAGATACATGACAGTGAACATTCTCTGTCATGGGCATAGGAGTTCTTCACTCCGGTCTGCAGTGGGTTAAGATCAGGACAGAGCAAAATGTAAAGTGTAGACCCCTAGCAGACATCACTAGAAGATCCCATCATTGTACATTCTCCCCATCCCCAATTTCCCCAATATCACCCCACTACACAATTCTCACTAGCAGAGCTAATTCTATTCATTACTCTAGCAAGTTTTACCGAGGCTACTGCTTATATTAACTAGGCTTAAATATACTCTCTACAATACCTTAAGCACAACACAACAGTGTCTTCGAAATCATATCCACATTTTGCCATAACAGGCACGTGTACAATTAAATCTAATTAATTTCCGCACACGGTAGATATTTTTTTTTAAATCCACTGCAGTGACAAACACGTCCGTGCAAGTCAATCCTCAGAGTTAAACTACTTGTAAACAAAGCATGTTTTTACCCAACAGCCTTGAGTGGCCACGTGACGTTCTTTTGATGTTAACAAAGGTGGTTCAAGGGCAGATTATCCATTTCTGAATAAATTCTTTCCCTTGGGTTTCATCAATGTCACAATAGTAGATTATCTCCCCCTTTTGGACAATCCATGCACAAGTCGCTTCCCCCTTTTTCTCAACATATGCCTACAATTTCCCGTCTTGTGGGGATTGTCAAAGAAGATTTCCTTGTTTGATGTTGGCGACTTAGCGGTGTCCTTGATCTAACTGGTAAACAACTGCAGATGTACATTCCGACTTTGTTTTTCTGTCCCGGTTAAAAAACAAATGTAGCTTTGCACACAGGCCATGAATATGACCGTCTGTATTGTCATTATCTGGTGGATACACAGTGAAATCATGACAATTACGCATGATACATTCACATGAGAAAAAAAAAACATTATCAAATGAAAGTTGTAACCATAAACAGTGCATATTGCCATGTTGTGAGACACATCCCCCATCCACCCTCATATCCCGCAGCCACCAACACATCCCCGACCCACAAAACCTCCCCCACCTACCCACACATACCTCCACACACTCACACAGAACCAGGCGAACATACATGCCGCCACACATCCACTGATAACCCACCCACACACATTTCCCCAAGAAGAAGAAGAAGAAGAAGAAGAAGAAGAAGAAGAAGAAGAAGAGGAAGACGAAGAAGGAGGAGGATGAGAAGAAGAAAAAGAAGAAGAAGAAGAAGAAGAAGAAGAAGAAGAAGAAGAAGAAGAAGAAACCACACACACATACCCACACATCCTGCACCTATCCACACACATATCCCGCACTCTCACAATTTTCCCCACCCACCCACCCACACACACATCAGCCAACCTACACCCCACCCAATATTTGCCATCTCTCAACTACACATCCCCACCTATACACACATCCCCACCCATAAACACATCTCCCCACCTGCCCACACATATCCCCCACCCATAACCCAAAATCACACACCTCCCACCCACACACACCCCGCCACCCACATATACCCCACAAACACACATCCGCCGCTCACACACATCTTCTCACAATTACACACCTCCCCCACCCATACACTCATCTCTCACACACATCCACCCACTCACGTACACATCCATCAACCACTCACACACACACACATCACCCACGTGCCCATCAACACATGCATCTCTCGTCTACCCTCCCACCCACAAAAACCCCAACAACCCAGCCAAACACACATCCCCCATCCTCGCATTCATCCTTCAATCACCTGCACATCCCACATATCCCCCACATCTCCCCTCCCACACAAAACTCCACCCATAAACACATTCCCCCCACACACCCATCCCCCACATACATTCCCCATACACATCTCCGCCCACACATCTCCCCAACCACTCACACATCCTCCACCTACAAACATCCTCACCACCCACACATACATCCTGCACCTACTCACATTTACCCCATCCACACTCACACACTCCCACCCACACAGACATATCCCATTCACAGACACCCCTCACACCGATTACACACCCATCCTCAACCCACACAATCTCCTACACACCCATTCACCCACCCAAACACACACTCCCTACCCACACCCCTCCCAACCCACCAACACCCACATACTTCCAACTATCCTCTCAAATATCCCTCCCCCCCCCCCACACACACACACACATATATCCCTCACATACACATACATCCAACACCGACTACAAATCCCTTCACACATCCACACATCACCCATTAACCCATACACATCCCCCACATACAACCCCTCCACACATACATTCCCCACATCCCCACACACACCCATATCCCTCACATACACACTCATACACACATCCTCACATCTAGACACATACATGATGCCCCACATGATCACTGAAACTAATAAGAACAAACTCCCACACTTTACACACAATTGAGACAATGACGATTGTCGTGAGAATTCTCGCAATTGCAAGAAGTGGAGAAATAATGTTACATATACATTATGTAGCATAAACTTTAGTGATGCAATTGAACTCTCTCTCTCTCTCTCTCTCTCTCTCTCTCTCTTGCTCTCTCTCTCTCTCTTGCTCTCTCTCTCCCTCTCTCTCTCTCTCTCTCACTCACTCTCTCACACATGTACATACACACATTCACATACAAAATACACACGCAAATACACACATATACCCACGCACATACACACACCTACACACATCCATATACTTACGCACACGTACTCACATAACACCCGAAGATACACTTCCTCGCATACACTGCATGCATGCACACTTACACACACAATGTGGTGGATGGGTGGAGGCATGTATGTGTATCTGGGTTGTGTGTGTGGTTGGGTGGGGGAGTTGGGGTGAATGGGGGATGTGTGGGTGGGTGGTGGATGTGTCTCATAACATGGTAATATGTATCGTTTATGTTTACAAAATTCATTTGACAATGTTTTCTAGTTATATTTGGTCTCTGACTCAGATCCCTGGGTTCAACTCCATACTTGTAGGTCAGCATGGCCGAATGGATAAGAACACGTGTTCTTAAACATTCGGTGTGCTGATGCCGAGGTAAGGGGCTCAACCCCTACACCGGGCAGTTTGACCAAAATGCTGACCTATCGTCCTTGCTTGGAGATGTAAATTACAAGTACCTCTGAAGTCGAAGTGCATTCACTTGATGGCAAGGGACACTGTTAATAGGGGAAGCTAATCCACATGCAAAGTTCATTCCAGCATTACTTGAAATAGTGTGTATGGACTACACTTGAGTTCAAAGTTCAGTCCAATGCATGAATATGTATTGTGTATGGACTACACTTGAGTTCAAAGTTCAGTCCAATGCATGAATATGTATTGTGTATGGACTACACTTGAGTTCAAAGTTCAGTCCAATGCATGAATATGTATTGTGTATGGACTACACTTGAGTTCAAAGCAAGGGAGCGCAAATAAAAATCATGCTTCAGAGAATGTTCAATCAGACCCACAGCAGCCTGGTGACAATGATAATGATCAATCAGACCCACAGCAGCCAGGTGACAATGCTAATGATCAATCAAACCTACAGCAGCCTGCATCAATATATGAAATTATATCTCGAAATTGAGGCACAAAAGTTGTAAATATTGTCCGAAAACATGTACTTTGTGAATGTGGCGCCACTGAAATTCTGCTAAATAAGTGTTAAACACTGTACGACTAGTGCCACCTTGGTATCTTTGTTTCCTTTTACTTGCATCCACAACCCTTCAATTGTTTGGGTGTGAATGCCACTGTGTACAGGGTCAACAAAGTTATTGGCATGAACAACAACTGCATGATCGTAGATGCCATGGTTTAGTTGACCTACGTTGTTGTAGCCTCGCCAGGCATCGGTGACAATGGTCGTTCCTGGTAAGACGTGATCACTTATAATGCGTTCCAGTGTTGTCGCATCTCGCCTTTCCACAACTTCCAACCAGCAACGACCACTACCACGTTCAACCAGGCCAACTACCCACTGACCACGACGAAAGTGACCACGGCGGTACTTTCGGTGGAAAAAGTAGCTCTCGTCAGCTTCAACGACCACTGACTGTCCCTGAGCATCAAATCCTCCCAACAATGGATTGTTACGCAGCATCCAGTTGTAACACTCTACCCGAGCTGATGGTCTGCCTGGCATTATAATATTTCTTTACATCAAGTAGAAACAAGTGTATTGAAAGCCTCTGTATCAGTATCGGTATCTCCGTATTTATTTATATGTAACTAAGGAAGTAGTCAAAACGAAAGTAATCACACAATGAGGTCATGTAAGGGATTCTTATTCACTACATTCACTGCGGAACTATTTGGGACCGGAATTCGGAACAGTGCCAAATAATGATTAATAATTATTACTTTTAGTACTATTAGTATTATTATTAATACTATTAGTAATTTCTAATCGATCGAAACCAAACCTCAACATACATAACGTCTCTTTAATAATAAACTTTAATGTATTGTAGTTAATCTAGTACTTGCATTCCATGTACCAACAAATAAGTGTCCTAATTCAATCGGTTCAGTGTGACGTGGACTGCTAGACCGATCGATGGATGCAATAAATGTTTTGGGCCCGGAGGGCCCTCACAGTCATCGGAGTGTATACCTATCAGTTATATGTGGAAATAGATATACACTCAGATGACAGTCAGGGCCCTCCGGGCCCAGGAAACATTTATTGCATCCATCGATCAGTCTAGCAGTCCACGTCACATTGAACCAGAAGTGATCGACAACATTAACTAATGAGGCCCTGTAAGGGATACTTTTTACACTAAATATTAATAGGACAAGATGATATAGTTACTAGATGGACATAATATCTAGAAGAGCTGTAGGATCACAGGAGACCAGTTGTAAATATTCAAGATGATAGCGAAGGTACACAAATTCTTGCTGCAAAGTTGTTTTTTTTGCGTTCGCTCGCTTTGGACTCAAGTGTAGGCCATACACACTATTTATACTAGTGATAGACTAAATTTTGCATGTGGATTAGCTTTCCCTATTAACAGTGTCCCTCGCCATCAGACGAACTCACTCCGACTTCAGAGGTACTTGTAAGTTACATCCGCAAGTCAAGGACGACAGGTCAACATTTTAGTCCAGCTGCCCAGTGTAGGGGTTGAACCGCTTACCTCGGCATCAGCACACAGGATGTTTAAGAACACGCATTCTTACCCATTTGACCATGCTGACTTGCTGTCTGGAATGTTGTTTTAGATGTAATTGCATTGTGCCTGTTTACAGCAGAGCTGCAATATTTGCACCTTTCCAACTTCTTCAGGCATCTGTTGACTGGGGTAACCTTCCTAGCTTGGATATTTGAATTTCTGCACTCACCCCAAAATAGCATCATTGTAAATTTAGGCACAGTCTGTTTCTTCGATATCAGCTAGGAGTGACGAGGGGATCTGGCTGATGCTCGACGCTCAGAGGAAAGGCGAGACAGACATATAATCAAATTGCTACTGTATCTATTGGTGTTGGAACTCTTCGCTGGCTGCTGAGGATGGGGACGGAGTGCCTATGGGAATTCCCCGAATGCTGTGATGTCAGTTCCTAGATCAATCAATCAATCAATCAAATTCCTATAATTCAAGCTATGCCCCCCCCCCCCCTGACGTGTCTCCACCTTGTCGTGGTAAAGAGGCTTGTGTGTTCCAATCCATAGAGCTTTGCCGATGGTAGCACAGCTGCGTGTCGGACGGGTCAGGGGATAGGAACTAGACCAAGAGAGACACACCTGCTGCCTTGCATGTCGGATGGGTCAGGGGATAGGAACTAGACCAAGAGAGACACACCTGCTGCCTTGCAGGGAGACTGAGGACACACAGTCAAAGTCTAAATCAGACGCACGATGCCTCAACATTATTGGTCCAGGCACATATTCTACGGCTCTCTGCTGAGGGATATGGCTGAACGCCTCTAAGTCAATAACCCCCAGATGTGAGAACCGGGCCCATACTCACCCACTGCAATAGTGAGATGCTGAGCCTGCTACATGTTTGGTCCAGACAATTGTTCAAGGGCTCTCACCCGAGGGATCTCCCGGGTGAAAGGTGAAGAAACATCTCACTAACACGAAATGGAACTCTTGGCTAGCGAATCCATTACGTGGAAGTCCGGAACGAAAGCTTACTGAGTGGATGTCATCTCCTTAATACAAAATGGAACGCTTGGCTAGCAAATCCATTACGTGGAAGTCCAAAGTGAAAAGCTGAAGAGAGGATGTTGTCTGCAGACTAAGGTAGAAAAACGTCTCATTAACACGAAATGGAAAGCTTGGCTAGTGAATCCATTATGTGGAAGTCTGAAGCGAAAGCTTGCTGGGTGGATGTCGTCTGCAGACTGACCTTTCCTGGTTTGTGCGGGAAATGCCCAATGAACGAAATGCCCAATACATGGAAGTGAGGAATAAAAGCAGTCATGTGCAGGACGTGGCGGTTCCTTGGGTGAGCCTGGTACCAGAGCGCTATGTGTCGGCTCTGCAATTATGGAAGCCTCCTTGGATGGTGGATAATGTCCATGGACTGCCCCTGCCTTCCCTTGAGGGCTGGCCGTGAAGTCTTCGACTGTTCTAACTTTACCAGCTGGGGTGTGGACGGCGCGACAAAAGTGAGAGTCCCTCAGGAATGTTAATCTGGTTAAAAAACGCACGCAAAAGTCGGATGTGTTGGCCTAAGTGTTTTGGCCCAAGGGTGCATAACGAGACACACCGCAATTACATCTAAAAAAACACTCGATGAACGCAGCAGAAGAAGAAGAAGCTATGGACAATCTACAACCACTGTATCTATCATTCCTGTAGTTCTATCTGACTTGTATATCATCATCATCATCATCATCACATGTCCTGATAACTGGCATTGGTGTTCATGTCCCCCCACAAATCTCAGTCCTCTGTGTTCTGGTTCAACACTGCTGATGATATTTCTCCATGCCAATGTCTCAGTTCAACCAGCACCATTTCTCTTGGTTTTCTTTTGCCTCTTTTCCCACTGATCTTTCCAGTAGTCACAATGTTCTCCAATGCATCTCTTCACATCACATGACCAAAGAATGCTGTTTGTTTCTTTATAATTAAGTTACTTTATATTATGTCCACCAACCAGGATCCCTGGCATACTTTCTGAACATCTCATTATATCTTCACTGTACAATGAGAACAAATCAGGAGACTTACACATCTTTGTCTGAAACTCTTCTTTATACGCTAACATGTTCTAAAGAGATTGTTGATTCTTATGGCTGCTGTTTGCTGCCAATATATGTTCTTTATTATTCAAAGATATTTGCCATCAATGTTTAGTTGCTATAGCAATTTGATTATTTCCTCATGTTTTACATTGTCAATTGCTTTTGTGTAGTCTATGAAGCATAAGTATAGATCTGGTTTTACACTTCTATAGCTCTTACAAATAATGTCCTGAGAAAATATATGACATTTTTTGTACCCTTTCTCTCTACAAATCTATACTGTTTATCACTAATTTCTGGTGTAACTTTGTTTTTTATTTTTCTTAAATTTGTTCTCAGAAATCTTTTTTATAATTATTCTCAGCAACACTTTTGTTATGTGTCTCAAGACTTATCGTGCAATGATCTTTGGATTATAAAATGCTTGGTTTCGTTGGCAGAGCTATAAACATGTATTTTAATAGATAACTCAGAATGTACCATTTATTACAGCTGTCATTTAGAAATTTTGTTAATTGGATTACAAAATCTCCTAAAGCCTCACTTTCCTCTAACATAATGCCAATGCTGACTGGACAGGTGTCTTTCTTTTCTTCGCGTAATGCGGTGCATCTTCAACTTTGCAGTGTTAATAATTAATTGATAGGTTAGAAATATTATGACAATAATGAGAGGTTTAGTAATAACAATTTAAAGTGATTAGGTGACGATTATGACAACGTTCCACATACCAAGGCGTTATTTTTTATCCGCTGAAGATAATCCAGTTAAATTTACTGAATAATGATAAATTCACCACTTGTCTTCAATAATATCATAAGAACTGATCCATAATACCAATAAAACACAATTAAAACATAATATTTTGAAGCGCATAATTTTAACACAAAATGGAAAATGTCAGGAACATGCCGGGCATATTTTACTGAGAAGAATAATATAAACACTATTTTCTATTTAGTTATAATTATTATTCTTTTAAATGTAATTATTTAAATACTCCTTAAATACTTTGTGACAGGCAAAACAAATTTACGAGCATAAATGTGGCCCATTAGCGCATTCATAATTTGACATGTGCCATCATATTATGACATATTATGACGCGCTTGCACTTTTAGTGTTGTTTTCAATTACTACTAAATAATCTAACTGACTACTGCACGTGATATTAGTTTTAGAATCTATCACAAAGTCCTTTAAATTAGAATAACTATAATCTAAGTTTGTTTTTCAGCGCTCTAATTTGATGTAAATCTACGAGGCTGCAAACTCAAAGGCGTTGCCATTTGTAAAGTAATCAAAACAAACTACTAAATACCCACACTGGCGGAAGCAAAATCTTTCTGTGTGTAAATTTTTATTATTTACCGGAGCACTAAAAATGTTGGAAAATAAGAGAATTGGAACCAATAATGCACTGTCTATACCCAGCCGCCCTATCGGTTCACTGGTGCCAAAACCGTTCCATTGAACGACCTATCGGTTTACGGCAGAGAATCAGTTAAACATCCGGTGTGCTGATACCAAGGTTAGCGGTTCAACCCCTACACCAGGACAGCTGGACTAAAATGTTGACCTGTCGTCTTTGACTTGGGAATGTAAATTACAAGTACCTCTAAAGTCGGAGTGGGTTCGCCTGATGGCGAGGTATACTGTTAATAGGGAAAGCTAATCCACACACAAAATTCAGTCCATCATTACTGTAAATAGTGTGTATGGACTATGCTTGAATTCAAAGCGAGCAAGTGCAAAAAAAAAAACAACCTGACTGTGAACCCAGAGAGACAACTACCAAGTCCAGCAGGCAGACCATTCGTAGGAGGATCTGCCAAAGCCCGGTGAGGTGACTGCTACAGCTGAATGTGAAGACATTACGGATGCTTCCCGAGGATGATACTCGGATCCTATACTGCTAATCCTTTGTCTATCTATTTCTAATACTCCCTGCTTTAATCTAGAACTGCCCTCTACTTCACTATTGTACATGGATTATTTTCTTGATGAAACCAAAGTTGAGTTAGGTCGTCGGAACTGAGCCCCTAGTGGTTAGCGTCCTAAGTTGACAGATTGGGAGAAAGCAGGGTTCAGGGACTGGAGAGGTCGGGAGATTAATTACACCTATTCCTACACCCAGAACATATTCCACGAAATACATTGTAGTAATAGCTCCGCTCGCCCCACGGATATTACGACAAGCACATTCAGACCAATCGTACAAGAAATAACACACCTTCAGTTGTGTCATACACAAACACTAGCTGATCACATTCCAGGTGCCAATCCTGGAGATTTTCACCAGTGTAATTAATCCGATCCTGTCTTGAAATTTAGGTCTGAGATCAAAATTTTGATATTGCCATTTCTTAGATTGCCTGTAGTACTTTTAAGTTTCATGTAAAATTATCCCTTAATTTATTCATCCTTGTCATTTGTTGGTGCATAGCGGATTTAAAATAAAAAAATTAATATTGCTGTTATGATCATAGGATTCAGTTTCCCATTATATTAATGCATTCTCTGCTTTTTAGATAACATTAGGGCCACTCGTCACTGTTAGGGGCATTTCCATCTGTATGGCCTGAGAATAGCACAGTTTCACCTGTGCTTAGAAGCTTTTTGCATGCTCCGCTCCACCTTGTTTCGCATAATCTCAACATGCTTATGTTCTATTTCATTTCTTCTACCACCTGTGTTGTCTTTCTTAATCCAAACATAGTTTTGACATTCCAGATGCCGATCCTGAAGATTTTCATAGGTGAAAGAAAGTTAATTGGCGACCCAGACTCCTTGAGGCTTTCTCCACATCTTGTCATAATTCTTATGGAAGAGCTTCTTTTCCTTGTGGTTAGCTGAGTTATTCTTTTTTCTTTATATGACTTGTTCATCAATTTTGTTTAGAGGCACGATTGTCTTGTGAAAATACAGTGATGGTTTCCCCTTGACTTCCGCCAGTTTGTGTATGGTTGACTCCTCTAGTATCTGTCTAAAAGACTACGGGGGGGGGGGTGTTATATATTTATGGCACCTCTTACCCGCCGATGGCCACATCATAGAGTTTTGAGGTATTTTATAGATATAGCTGCCCCACCAACTAACTCACCTCCTCTAATTTTTTTGCCACATTATGAGGAGACAAAAACTTGAGCATGCTGTGACAATCGGAACGATTTGTGGAAAGGGAATTAGAGGAAGACAGCGTGAGAAAATGCTTGGCAGTCTTGTGTCATAGTACGGAAGGGAGTCAACACACGAATTGATCCATGCCGTCAGAGATCGCAATTTCTGGAGGGGCATGATCGCCCACGCCAACCAACAAGGCACTGGATGATGATGATGATGATGACTTGTTCATGACTGGTTGCATTTTGTGGCCGAATTCGTTTACGTGATTTGATAGCCTGTCCTTAGTCGCCTCTTGCAACACACATGATAACGTGGCGTTTTGCTTTTTTTCTCTTCCCGCGACTCAGTACCACACGAGCATTGATTTTAGTCACCGCCGCATAACTTCTTTCGTTTTGATTTATTTGGTTGTTACGGGATTTGGGTTTTGAAGACTGAGCACAACTCATTACTTCTGTTTTGAAGATTGGGTATAACCCACTACTGGCAACGCTGATCGTATTCCGGTACGAACCTTGGGCCTTGTCCACTTCAGATTGGAAGCACTAGACTCTAGTTTCGCTCTCGTTTGAGCTCGTCAGTAGAGCATATCCTTGACTGGACCCGGGAACGAACTCTGGATCACCAGCGTGTGTGGCGGTTGTGGAACCACTGACTACGCGACTCACACTAGACGCGACCAAATTATCATACTAGAATGTCATGTCACCCATTGTAGGCTATAGCTCAAGACTTGCCCGAACGCCGCTACTGACATCCGTCAATCGATGTGGCCCCGAATGATCAGGCAAGACACACCAAGCGCCTAAAGTCCAGCGAGCAATAATCAAATTGATTTATTTGGTTGTTTCTGTTTTGAAGATTGGGTATAACCCACTACTGGCAATGCTGATCGTATTCCGGTACGAACCTTGGGCCTTGTCCACGTCAGATTGGAAGCACTAGACTCGAGTTTCGCTCTCGTTTGAGCTCGTCTGTAGTTGCAAATCCAGGCTTATCAGTCGTTCTCATAGCCCGGAGCCCCTCGATTTTAGCTATGACTAAACGCGGTTTTCAAATCTCGTCCTTGGAATCTTATTCTGCAACCGGTTTGTTCATTCGTCTTAAGTTCATAGTCTTACTAGATATGCAGTCATGGTGCTGAATGAGGCAGACAAGAAGAAACAATGGTAAATTCCCATGCAGACGCGATATTACGCAATTATGATTCCACCAATTTCACTCAATATTTCTATTCTAAGTAGTTATTTTAACTGATTCTTTTCTAAGTTGTTGTTACCTTAACTCATTCTACCGTGGGTAGTTGTTACTTTAACGCTTTCTAAATTATACAGTCGTTGCTTTAACTTGTTCTACCCTAAATGGTTGTTGCTTTAACTAATTCTCTGCTAAATGACTGTTGCTTTAACTCAATCTATACTAATTAGTTAGTGCTTTAATTCAATATATACTAATTAATTATTGCTTTAACTCATTCTATACTAATTAGTTCTTGCTTTAACTCATTCTATACTTATTAGTTATTGCTTTAATTCAATCTATACTAACTAATTATTGCTTTAACTCATTCTATACTAATTATTCTTGCTTTAACTCCTTCTATACTAATTAGTTCTTGTTTTAACTTATTCTATACTAAGTGGTCGTTGCTTCCACTCATACTTTACTAAGTGGTTGTTGCTTCCACTCATACTTTATTATGTGGTTGTTGCTTTCACCAATTCTATTCTAATTATTCGTTGTTTTAACTCTTTCTATACTAACCCTAGAACTACCATGGGGTCCAAATGGACACCAGTGTCAACTTTCGTTTTCTCAACTTTCTCTACTTTGCTGAAATTTGCTTTACTGTGTGCAAGAAAAACTGTCTAGTTTTAACTATATTAAGTGGCGGGGTCCGTATGGACCCCATTGGTAACCAATGTTACTACAAAATCCTGGTAGTTCTAGGGTTAAATAGTTAGTTAGTTACTTAGTTAGTTAGCTAGTTAGTTAGTTAGTTATTGTTTTCCTTAGTTACTTAGATTTAGATACTTTTAAAAAAAAACTCCTGGTAGTTCTAGGGTTAAATAGTTGTTGCTTTAACGCATACTATACTAATTAGTTATTGCTTTAACGCATTCTGTACTAATTAGCTATTACTTTAACTGATTATATGCTAATTAGTTTTGCTGTAACTCATTTTATACTAATTAGTTATTGCTTTAACGCATTCTACACTAAGTAGTTGCGTTACCTCGTTCTGTACTAAGTAATTACTGCTTTAGACTACTGAATGTTTGGACCCTTTGGGGTTAAAACAATAATACTCTGAGACAGAAGGAGTGAAAGTGACACTTGGGGTGGATTGAGTAGATCTAACAACTGTAAGTATAGGATACGTGTATTTAAGACAAACATGCAGGGAGGCGCCAACACACGACTGGCGAATGTTGGGTGTTGAATGTGTTGTACTGCAGTTTATCAGATCTGCAAGCTGACTTATTCACACGTATACCAGTGTACTGCGTGCATTCTCTCGCTATCACTTCTCCTCCTTCTCTCGCTCTCTCACCTTTATCTAGCTTTTTCCCTCTCTCCCCCTTTTCTTTCTCTCGCACTTTTTCTCATCCCCTCACACTCTCTTTCTCTTCCCTCTCTCTACCCCCCCTCTCTCTCGCTCTCTCTCTCTCTTTCTCTCTCTCTCTCTCTCTCTCTCTCTCTCTCTCTCTCTCTCTCTCTCTCTCCTATTAGGTTGTACGCTCTAAAAAAGTGTACAACTTAAACATGATTCATTATCGCATGGTTTGGTGAATTGCGTCGCACTGTTTCGTCAAGCCTGTGGCCCAGTACATCCGTCTTCGACAAGCATTTTTTTTCGGGTTTGCTTTTCCTAACCTTTGACTATCCCCAGTCTGCCTACAAGGCAGCAGGTTTGTGCCTCTCTTCGTCTGATCTCTACTCTTGACATGGGAGACCCTACCAGTAGTTGCGTTACCGTCGGCATAGCTCTTGTGGTCATTGGAACACGCAAACCCTTCAAAACTTTACAAGGTGGAGATTCATCAGAGACAACCAGTTGTTTTTTTTTTTTTAACATTCTAAACAAATATAACTTTAACCCGCTCTTTCCTGGTTGTTACATTTAACTTCTCTTGTGACGGTTTTATTCTCAGCAATGTATCTTTGTCAATCAAAGCGAGGAAAAGAGTTCTTAAGAACTATATTGAACCAATCCTGGTGTTTGGAAGCGAATCATGGACAACTAGCATCCAAGTGAGGGGTTTTGTGGATTCTGCGGAGATGTAGTTTCATAGAAAGACCAATGAAGATTTTCTTGAAAGAAGTTAACTCACAAAGAGAACTGGGTGCTCGCAACAGAATAAGACAGTCCACATTATTTGGCCATTCACGATATGGGGAAGGCTGGTGTTGTCGTCATAACGGAAAAGTTGAAGGGGAAGAGAAGCAAGAGGAGACCAAGCTTGACAGTTTGCTACAATGACATGCAGGAATGTCCGTATCAGTATTGATTGGCAGCACAAGAGACAATAGGCTGTGGACAGACATGATCACTTACGCCACCCGGCATGGACTATAAGAAGACGTGGTAGTTTTGGGTTAACTTTTTTTCCAAGAGATGTCTTAACGCTTTCCGTCCCAGGTCATCTTGTTTTAAAATGTGTTGGCATCAGAGGTCATGAAAACGTTTGCAGTAAATCAGGACATTCTGTGATTGTCATGCAAATGTTATCGTCAAGGCGGCAGTGAAATAAAATGGGGCAGCATTGTAACACAAATATAGGTCAGCTTATGTTATGGTAATGTTATGTGATGTGCTTAAATTGTTCGATTTGTGCTCCAAACAAGTGTCTTTTGTTCGTAATAGTTGGTGTTAGCTTCATATGGACGAGGGGAAGAGAGAGTGGTGGAGCAAGAGAGACAGAGAAAGTGCGAGAGACAGGGAGAGAGCGCGATAGAGATAGACCGAGGCAGAGAGAGAGAGAGAGAGAGAGAGAGAGAGAGAGAGAGAGAGAGAGAGAGAGAGAGAACACGTTTGTTTCATACAGCAAGCTAAGATACCAACTGTGTAAGCCAACCATTCGGCTGCTGTTTTATATATGAATACATGTACACATATAGGCTCTTTCAGCAGTTAATAATTTCAGTCATTGAGTATGGTTTGGGGCTGTTGACAGTATCAAAGAGCCAGCCTGAAAAGTTGGAGCGCATACAGAATGCGGTCATGTTGGTGATCCTGGGGTACACACAGGACAAACCAATTATACGCATGAGGCATATCCTTGCACTACCAACAATCACGGGTTCCTTCAAGCCAAATGGTACATGCGAGTCGCCCTCTGTATAAAGCCATGGATATGGTCAAGTTTCATAGACTGAGAAGAGGTGGGTCCTAGATGGCACAGGCAGAAATATCTATCAGCTAGTTGTGAGAAGTAGAGAACATCAATCGTGAAAAAGAGTGGGTTTAAGTACCGGCAGACATGCCGCACTGGTACAGGGTAATAGTGACACTGGATCGTGAGTGAGGCGAATGGGCAGCGCGCCGCACAGAGTTTGTGGTGAAACAACACATCAAGGTGACATAGTGATCTACAACGATGGGTCAGTGGTGAGAAACAGACGTAGTGGCTAGGGTTTTATTGCGAAGGCTAATGGACGATGCTTGAAAAAAGAGAGTCTGGCATATGAGACTACAACCTCCAGCATGAGAATGGCCGTGGAAGTAGTAACAGCAATCCTCCGGTGGTTGGAGACTGCTGCAATACACATTGTATTCATTACGGACTCATAGAGTATGCTTAGTAAGGCGGAGAAAGGAATGCTTCATGTGGAATGGCTATCCTCGCTTCAGAGGTCACAGATTGTGAGAATTGTATGGATTTTCTGCCCTGATCATTGGGGTATGCGGGCTAATGAACAGAATGATAGGCTGGCAGGGATTACACCTCTCGATGGTAGATTACCTATAGACAGTAGAGAGGTGGTCGGGCGCCTGTGGGGCCAGATGGAAAAAGTGTTGAAATAGACTGAGAACCCGTATGTAGAGAACTTGATATGACGGGGGAACGGCAGGGGTTCTTGAAAGAATCTCAAAACTGAGAGGGAAGACCAGGAGAACTTTCAATCAGATGGCAGTTGGAACGATTAGCAGTGTGACTCTTCGCTGGCTGTTGAACGAGGGAATGGAGCGCGTGTGAGAATCTCCTGAGTGCATGATGCCGGTTCTTAGCTCAATTCATTTATAAGTGGTGAGACATGAACACCTTATTAATAAGTGCAGTCACGTCTTACTCAGATATGACGGGGCTACCGTAAGACAGTAGACGGTACTACATGCTTTCTGTTGGCACCGAATGCTGGGTGGTGCTCACCAAACCCGACACCCTACGTTGTGCCAACGGATTTGGCCGAAGGAGTGCAATAGGGCGGCTTCACCCTTTTACGGGGAAATGTAACCTACAGACTAAATGTCATGGCAGGACAGACCAAGCCCTAGAACTTGGTCGGTAACTGGTCTAGGATGGAAGCTCCGACATGCGGACGGTTAGAGTATTGCTTTCTTGATCTGGCAGCTTCTGCAGCTTGTCTTGTTCCAGATGTATTGGTGTTATTTTTCCTCTGGAGTGTTGTTTGTCCATCAAGAATGGTGATGACCATTCATTTCATCCAGTGGGGTTGAAAGTATGATGCCGTGAGTTCTAAGATGGCTGATAAGGCCTATTTTGGCTCAAAATGTTCTTTGACATTGTGGGCAAAGAATGCTTGACGTTCCAGGAGGAGGATCTCCTCGGTGGTTTTTCTGTCCAGCCTTTTCTTCACAGCTCTTGCAGTCCTGCTTGCTTCACAAGTGACTGCACCCTTATATAATGATCTACGTCACGAATTACGGTCTTTAACAGCAGTCTCCCATGTGTCAAGATGAATTCCAAAAGCTTTAAGAGAGACTTTCAGAGTGTCTTTAAAGCGTATTCTTTGGCCGCCTTGGCAGCGTTTACCACAACGCAGCTCACCTAAAAAAAAATTATTTAGGGAGCCTGTGATTGGCATACGAGTTAAGTGACCAGCCCAGCGAATCTGATTTTTCATTAGTAGACTGTGAATACTGGGCATGGACGCTCTTTCTAGAACTTCAGTGTCTGGTATCTTGTCTTGCCATTTAATCTTCAATAACTTCCAAAGGCAGACTGTGGAAGTGGTTTAATTTCTAGCCATGTCGCTGATAAACAGTCCAGGTTTCACAAGCATATAGCAGTGTGGATACTACAACTGCTTTATAGACTTTCAGCTTTGTTTGCAGGCTTATTCCATTTCTGTCCCATACATTCTTGTACAGTCTGCCAAAGGCCGCGCTGGCCTTGGAGATTCTTGCATTCACTTCGTCATCAATTGTGGCAGCTTGTGACAAAGTGCTGCCAAGATAGGTGAATTTGTCCCACAAACTTAGTCTTTGACCGTTCACCTTGATATTCGGCACCGTGTTGATTATTCCCTGGGAGCTGGCTGGTACATAACTACAGTCTTCTCCAAGTTGATATTGAGCCCAAAGTTGGCACAGGCATATGAGAAAGCTGAAACATTGTGTTGCATGTCTGCCTCTGAGTTGGCATATAGAGCACAATCATCAGCAAACAGCAGTTCTCAGACGGTGTCGCTGTTGGATATTATATAATAAGAAAAGAAATCAATGAGCCTTGGAATATGATCAACATCGAACAATTAGTATAATAAGTCACATAATGAAGATTTTGCTTAGAATTATCATGCAGAGTTAGGAAGAAAATACAACCGAAATAGGAGAAGAACAATGTGGGTTTGTAGAAAGTAAGGGTACAGTAAATGCTGTGTATATGCTGAGAACATTAATTGTAGCCTTTAATCCCTTTCGAGTGAGTAAACAAAGATTTTTTTTTCCCATACATCTTTGGTTGTGTGATCCACAACATAAGGCTTTCATTAAAGTAAGACCCACTGTCAAATGACTATAAGATGCTTGCGATCTACAAAATGATGGAAAGGGACATCTTTTTAGTACTTGTTTTTAATAAAAACTTCTCCCTACTATTGGAAAAACAACCATGTCAGGATTTTGTAATGAATTCTCCCCTTGCTTTCCCCTCAGGGGCCAATACAGCCTACTAAGAGAGTGTGGACAGGGATGTTGTACTGTCTCCAGATTATTTTTTCCCTATACACGGAAAGGAAAATATTTTCAGGAGTGTAGAAGATATGAAGGAACGTCATTGGAGGACTTTTTCCTTTTTCGTTAACTCAATAATATTAGCTATGCAGATTTGTACAGTCTTGCATTGCAGACAATGAGCAGGCATTCCTGCAAAAACATTTACTCCAGATCTGCGGTCGCTGCAACAGGGACCACCTAGGATTACACTTAAATTGTAAGAAGACAGAATAGGTCGTCACTAGGAATAAGGAATATCAAAATGTAATATACAGTGAATGGGAATTTCTTAAACAAAGAAATCGGTACATTGACTCGGAACAGGCGTATAACATTGATGCCGGAGATGCTTGAGCGATTAGAACAAGAATCCGTTTCATGGCGATGGTAGCATTTTGCACAAGATGAAAAACATTGCTGACCAATAAGATATATGTGTCTATTTGCCAAGAGAAAAAGTCTGTTTTTGACGGTCTACATGCCCCTACATAGAGTTCTGTTCTCTTTTGTCTTTGTATGGATGTTTCCATGCGTGGCTATGCCTGACAGTGGCTTCCTACACACACAAAGGCTTATGATCGTGAAACGTATAGCACCAGACAAGTCCAGTCTTCGCGTTGTTAGAAAAGGATTTTATTGATGAATCATTCTAGCTCAGCACATATGATGGAGACTCCCTTCTCGGTGTTGACATCTGTTCTTCGCTGGCCCCCAAGTGACGTGTGTGTTTTCCTAGATACCCCTCTTCATTCGTGCACACACGTTCACTATGGTTTTCCCCCTAGTCAAGGAATGCGCAGCATTCCTTAACTCTTTACTCCTAACCTAGAATCCCTCACTGTTACAATACCTCCCCTTCTTCAAAGAGAATTTTCCTTGAAAAAATCTCAACCCCAACTTTTAATTAGTTAACTTTACCTCTCTATACTACAATAACAACAATTCTATATATTTCCTAAGTCAATTCTCCTATCTCCTCATAGCCAATTGCTACCCCAGAGATCATAATATCGAAACTCTCTACAAAACTCGTCATAAAGTTCTCTAGAAAACTTTCTACAAAAACTCTCCATAAAATTCCCCACAATACAAAAGTCTCCATAAGCGAACCGCTTTTAACTTTAAAACGTCCATCTAAATTATGATTGAACAAAACTGAAGATATTCCCCTTATCCTTTAATTTCCCCCTTATTCACACTCTCACTCTCTCAGTATTCTAGGATAGACAGGAAAAAATAGCTAGATTAGATTTGTGTAGGTGCGCACCTGAAATCAATAAAAGTAAGGAAAAAGTAAGAAAGTAAGAAGTAATCACTTTCTCTTCCATACATTCTCAAAACTTTATCAAAAATAAAGTTTAAAAATTTTATCTTCAGTTTCCGTCAATAATAATTGTTATTATCAAAAAAGTATTTTAATCCAAAACTGCCAGCCTTTGTATTTTTCAGACCAACAATTTCCTGTTTACCTTTCCTTCAACCAAAAAAAATCCCAACTGTTAAGTACAGTCTTCTTCTTCCAATATGCAGTTAAATGCCAAATTTCAACCTGGCATTCCCCCCATATTCTCCCTTAAACGCTGTTCAACCAGCTCCTATTATAAACCTTGTATATACATTGCATACCCACATGTAAAAACACATCCCCCTCCATTCTACTGCACTTCACTAACTACTATTTTAATTCATCTTCTAACTGAACTTCAAAGTAATAATCATTTTAACACCCTTAGGGTAACTCAATCAACCCAAAACATCGTAAAAATAACCATCTAAGTTAACTTTTTTTTCACATTTCATAAAACACAATTGAAGTCCCAACAATTGAACAAAGCATTTCAATCCCCTCCTATTTACCCCCCCACATTAATCAATGTACACATACATTAAAAATTTTCAAGACCAATTTCTGAGTACCCAATAATAATTTCCGCTTTAGAAAAACCATCAAGTACCTTTGTAAACAAAAAATTTATCGTGTCCAACTTCTTCTTCTATCTGCTATCTGCAGAACCCTATATCACTCTTTTCCTCTATCATTTCTCCATTTCTTTAATAACCTCAAATTTTTTTCAATAATTGCAATATCTACATCAATGTCTCTATCCTCTCGAGGAGAGCTATCTTCTTTCATATCAGCTTCTTCATCAGTTTCTGACTTTTCATCCATCTCTTGTTCCCCATCTGTATATCCATTCTAGCAACCGCTAATCTCTTCCTTTCTACATCCAATCAAATTTTTTCTGTCTTGCCGTCTCAAAAATTTTTCAAAAGTGGCATCTCTTCCTCACTCGAAGAATTCTCTCTAATTTTCCCTTTGCCTCTTAATTTCTTTTTCTTTCTGTCTATCCAACTTTCTTTTTACTGTTTGTCTTGTTTCATAAATGGAGGTTCAATTTTTTCCCCTAACTGACTCTTCACTCATATAATCGTCATACACATTATTTTCCTCTGTCATGACTTTTTTTGGTATCGTTTCTTCTTGTTCAGCTGTATTAGATGCTGTTGTTACTTGTTTTCCATTCTCTATAGGCTTGGATAACCCGATTGTCTGACAATCTGTCCACCCGACAATATTTCTTCGGAACAATAATTATTATTATTTTATTTTTTTCTTTTCCCGCCTTAAGTGTTCTACATGTGAACGTGCAACATGCCCTGAAATTTGATTCTTAATAGTATACGACACTGGACCTTTTTTTTCAAAAATATAGTATCCCGGGACCCAATGAGCATCAAACTTAGAGTTTTTTCTATGTTTTTATAATATACCCTATCACCTACGTTAAACTCTTGTAAGTGTGCTTTTTTATTTGCGTATTTCTTCTGTCTTTCTCTAGCCTTAATTATATTATTTCTTAAACGTACATGTGTTTTTGCATTTCTTGAACCTTGTTTCTTGAAAATTTTCCCCCCAAATATTTTCTCCTGGGTTTTTAATAAATTATCAATTGGCAATATCGGTTCTCTTCCATGTACTAAGTAAAATGGTGAGAAACCTTTTCCCTTTCATTTTTGTGTACGTATCGCCGCTAATGCCATCCCCAAATAAAGATCCCAATCCATATCGTTTTCTTCTACATTTTTCGCTAGAATATTGAAAGTGTTCTATGTTGTCTCTCATTTTTGCATTAGAAGTTGGTCTGTAATATGAAGTCCTAATGTGTTTTATTTTCCCAATCTTTTACCAATTTCTCAAACTTTTTATTTACAAACTCTTTCCCATTGTCTGTAAGTATTATTTGTGGACCCCCAAAACCCTTGGTATAAATTCTTGTAAAAGCATATTTATAACTGAATCAGCACTCTTGTCTGGAATTGGATATACTTCTGGCCAAAGACTATATGAATCAACTATATGTAGTAAGTATACATTTCCCGATAATTTTTTTGGATGAGGACCTGAAATATCCAAACTTACTTTCTGCATTGGAAATTGAGGAATATCGGTATCTTGTAAAGGACATTTAATTATCTTCATTTTCCCTTAACCTACACTTTTCACATGCTTCAACATATTCATATACGCTTTTGAATAAATTCGGCCAATAATATTTACTGCTAATAGCCTTCACTAACTTATCTCGTCCAAAATGACCATTATTATCGTGGTACGCCTTTAAGACTTCTTGTTCTAAATGTTTCGGAATAATTTTCTTACCCCTTTCACCTTTTTCACTGATATAATATAATTGATTGTCTTCTTGTAACTCTACAAACTTTTTTTTAAAAAACTATTTTCCCCTGTTTCTTTCAATTTCTTTTTTATCTGTACTACTTTCGGATCCAATTCTTGTTCTGTTTTCATATCAAACTGTTCTAAATGTGGGTCTTCTGTTCTAGTTTCCGACTCTTGCTCCGATGGTAAACTCTCAAATTCTTCCCTATTTATTATGGCAGAATCTAATATTTAAACTTGCCAGTTTCGATCATCTACCTCTGGTTCAACTTCATCTTCCGTGTTTCCTGATGACTGTGGGTACGGGATCCTAGACAAAAGATCGGCGCACGTATTATTTTTTCCTGACACATATTCAACCTTAGCATTGTACCCTTGTAAATTCAATGCCCACGTTTGTATTTTCCTTTTTTGTATTGGTGCTTCTAATATCGATTTTAATGGCATGTGGTCAGTTCTAATAATAAAATTTGGCGTTATGTAAGTAATAATTTAGTTTTTGCAGCGCGTAGTGTATTGCATATGCTTCTTTCTCAATAATCGGCCATTTTTTTTGAGTTTTGCTGAGTTTATGCGACAAGAAATAGATTGGTCTTTCATTTTAACTCCTGGTATTCCAGATTCTTCTCCTTTCATATGGTTGAACCAAACATGCTCCTATTGCATTGTCTGAAGCATCTGTGTATAGTATTAGTTGTTTATTCAGGTCTGATGTGTTAATAATGGTACCACCGTTAAGCTATCTTTTAAAAGTTCAAATGCTTTTTGACACTCATCATCCCACTTAAATCTAGCGTATTTTCCCGTTAAATTCGTAATAGGTATTGCTATCTTAGAAAAGGCTGGTACAAACCGCCGATAATACGCACAGGTTCCTATAAAAGCCCTTACTTCCTTAACGTTAGTGGAGGAGGTAACTCTTTAATAACTTTTATTTTTTCCATGTCTGGTTAATACCTTCCCTATTTATTATATAGCCTAAATATTTTGTTTCTGTCTTTAAAAACTGACACTTTACTAAGCTTTAATTAACGTCATGCCTTCGTAATCTGTCCAATACTAGTCTAACATGTTCCAAATGATTCTCTACATCTCCTTTTGTAAAAATCAATACGTCATCAATATATGCTAAGGCAAAACTTTGCATACCGTCTAGTACTTCATTTATTAAGAACATATAGTGGGATGGTGCATTTTTGAGACCGAATGGCATACGTAAAAATTTGTACGAACCCATATGAGTACAAAAGGCACTTTTATTTTGCGCGTCTACTGACATCGGAATACACCAAAATCCTGCCCTTGCGTCCAGCGTTGTGAAATATGTAGAACCATTAAGTAGCCCCAAAATATCATCAATTACTGGCAGTGGGTACGCTACATTCTTAGTAATTTATTTAACGCCCTGTAGGTCACAACAGAACCTGTTCGAACCATCAGACTTGGCCACACTTACCACCGGAGATGACCATTCTGATTTTGATCTTGTTATTATGCCTGCTTTCAACATATCTTCTATTGCCTTTTCTACTACTTCTCTATTTCTTAACGGAGTTCTGTATGGTTTTAAACTAATTGGTGGATGATCTCCCGTGTCTATTTCCATCGTAACTGTTTGTGTCTTACCCAATTCTAAAATACATTTATCGCAAACACATCTTGATTTGCTTTATCAGTTGTTCTAACACTTCCTTGTTTTCTGGCGAAGTTTTTAATTGTGCTAACAATTCTTTTTCTCTTGTTACTTTGTCTAGTGAATGTATTTGTGCTGTATTTCTTCTATATGGATGGATCAATTCATCCATTCTTGCGTTCCCTTTCCTTCTGTATCCGCGTCTATTATTACTTCTTTCATTAGAGGTTTCTGAATAACTTATTCCCACCATATTTACTCTATCTGTTGTCAATATGTCACTAACGCTGTCATGTTCTAGCTTAGCTATTACACATCCTCTGTATAATTTAATTTCTCTACCTGTGTTATTAATAACCATTACTGGAAATGTTAAACTTTTATCTAATTCTATTATTCCATCCGGAACTTCTAAACCTGGCTCATCAATTATTTCATTTTGCAATTCTGTGATTCTAACTATGTTTCCTGCTACATAATATGGGTTTCTCTTCAGTCTTGCTTGTATCAAATTAACTGACTGTGGTTTTAAATTCATGGTTGTTTTAACTCTAACTAATGTCGACACATGCATATCTTCCTCTAGATCTACGTAAACATCTTGGAATTTTAATTATGCAAATCAAATAAAAGTCTCACCCCATTTTTCAATAAAAAATCTCGTCCCAATATCATATTTCTATTTAAATCTTTAACCACATGGAACATATGCCTAACATTTATCCCTCCTAATTTCAAATTTATCATCGTTTGTCCTAACACTTCTAATTTTTGTCCCGTTACCGAATGAAGATTCTCTTGAATTCTAATTATTTTACAATTTTTTAACATTCGATATAAAAAATGCTTCTTTAATCACGCTAACTTGTGCTCCCGAATCAACTAATGTTCTAACTTTATATTTTCCTATCTGTACTATACATGAGCTAGGATCTACCATATTTAATGACAATTGCTTTACCTCGCTTGTTTTTATTTCTAAATGTTCTATTATACTCATCCTTTGGGTTTTTAATATATTGATGCCCTTTTTGGATCTTACTATCTTCCCTCTTACTGCCGATCCTATTCAATAAGCGGGATGCAATTTCCCTGATTTCCTGACCTTCTAAAATTTCTCTGTATTTCTCCAGAATTCCAATTTGCTGGTCTACCATTTGCCATTCTATTCTGTATACTCGTCTGAACACCTCTACTATTTTGCGTAATCGATGGGCCACTTCTGTTACCACAAAAGCGAAAAATGTGCCCACGTTGGTGACATCCCCCAACAAACCACATTCGAGTTATTTGTGTTACCTTCCATGTTTCTTACAGTATTTCTCACTTGTCCTCTTCTATCTTGATTATATACATTCTCGTTTCTTTGCACCATCTGTATTTCTCCTCGTCTTCCTCTCCATCCATGTCTATACTGACCTATTTCCATAGGTTCTTCAATTCTATCTTTCTGAACTACTACCTAACTCTCGTCCTACCCTTAGCCTAAACCTCCTCCTCAAGCTTTCCTCTTGTATAGCGATATCTACCGCTTGTGACAATCTTGCAGGATTCTCTCTTAATAATTTAAATTTCAATCCATCTGACTTAATTCCATCAACAAAAATCCCTACCAACATCCGTTCCACTTCCTCTGCTCGTACATTCTGTCCTAAGAATGACTCTTCAGCTAAGTTGATTAACCTGTCACTGTATAGCTGAACACTTTCTGTGCTGTTTTGTCTAGTCTGTCGCAATACTGAGAATGCGTGTTGTGGATCAGTAATTTCAGCATATTTTCTTGCGAGATCATCTTTGAATTCTTCCCAAGTTTCACCTCCTGCTGCTTCTAACTTTCTTCTAATATGGTCAGAAACTGGACTTGTACTTGTTCTGTATGCCAAGTTCTTTTTCTCTCCGTCTGTAGCATTTACTAAATATGCATGTTTTTCAATGGAAATAATCCATTTCTTAAACTGATTTGCTTGACCACTAAATCTTTCAACATCATTGCTTATATTCTGTTGTCTTAACACCGCATCCAACCTTGATATTGCCCCGCCAACTCCAGTGAGTACCTGTGAAAAATCTTGGGATTCCATCCTAAAATTATAATTATCAAGCAATATACAAATATTTCAACAATATTGATTTCAAACCCAGCAACAATACACAATCTGTTAATTACTCTAATATTATCTAATTAACTTAACTAAATCCTCCAATCGAAGATCCTGACGAAGAAATATTCCTGTTTCACCCTGAATTTTGATAAAAGAATTTAAATGACCTACACCACATAAAAAAAAGGACTCTAATCAAGCTCGTTAAAATGATCAGAACAACGAAGAGCGTCTGGATTTCTTTCCTTACTAATTTACTTGAAGTCGAATTCAGATTATTTCCAATTATTTCCTGACGTTGATCACGCTCGATATCAGGCTCGCAACAAGACTTTGATTACCTGCTCGATTACTGTAGATTCCCTTCAGATAAGTTCACCTTCATGCAAGAATCGACAATTGCTCACGACTTCAGCAAAAAAAACTTACTTTCCAGCAGCAATCTGTGACTTTCATATATATCAAACGTAATCCAGTCAACAACAACTGGACTTAAAGCTGACGCTATCCAGTCTCTTATTTTCATGTGGAACTCTCGCCTATGGTCAGTTTAAATAGTTTCATTTATGCCTTCCTTTAATTGAAGTGACTGTATAAAGTATTGCAGACCTTGATTTCATAATTCTGGAATTCGTACCATAACCTTGAGTTCACCTTCAACAATCCCACGGGTTTAAAACTCATTTTTTTCTTACTGATTTTTGATGCAGAACGGCATTACTTATAGCATTTTGCGTTGGTCAGTTCTCCAACTAATTTCATAATTATGCAATAACATCAGTCTTTCAAAAAAATAAGTATCACTCAAACCTTTTCTTTAGCGCTGACCTTGAAATTGGATCTCCTTCTTAATCAGGAATCTAGTGCAAACCCAGAACAGCTACCAACAGTCGGCTTTCATCTGTTGTTTTTCAAATTAATTACTTCTCCAGACATGCCCGACATAACTATGGCGGTATTCTCTCTCCGCGACCTCCCCTGTTTCGTAAGGTCAAAGGCACCAAATCAGCCTTGTGTGACAGTGCTACACACAAAGGCTATGATCGTGAACGTATAGCACCAGACAAGTCAGTCTTCGCGTTGTTAGAAAAGGATTTTATTGATGAATCATTCTAGCTCAGCACATATGATGGAGACTCCCTTCTCGGTGTTGACATCTGTTCTCGCTGGCCCCCAAGTGACGTGTGTGTTTTCCTAGATACCCCTCTTCATTCGTGCACACACGTTCACTATGGTTTTCCCCCTAGTCAAGGAATGCGCAGCATTCCTTAACTCTTTACTCCTAACCTAGAATCCCTCACTGTTACAGTGGACAATGAGCAGACAAGCTGAAAAACATCTCATGGCTTTGGAAATGTGGTTTCTGGGGAAATTTCTAAGAATACTATCGACGGACAGAAAAACCAGTGAACAAGTCCTACAAGAAACACATAAAATCGTACCATGATTAGAGAAATTAGACGTAGGCAGTCGACATTTTTTTTTGCCACGTTATGAGAATAAATAAATGGGAGAACTTGATGCCAATTACACTTACTAAACAAGCTGAGCAGCGCATAAACTCCTTTGAATATAAGTGTTATAGACGAGTTGTAAAAATATCTTGGGTAAAGAAAAGAACAAATGCATCCATACTTCAAGAGTTGAATATTGAAGAAGGTTGGCTATTAAAGACGATAAAACAAAGAAAATTGAAATATTTTGGTCACTTGAAACGTCACGAAAGTTTGGAGAGAACAATAATGGAAGGGTATATGCCTGGGAAGAGAGGAAGAGGAAGGCCAAAGAGAAGATGAGTGCAGGATGTGGCGGATGATCTCCAGATGGGTGTATCAGACGCGGGACATCTTGCTTATGATCGAGAGGTTTTCCGGAGGGTTGTTATGGGAGCGAGGTTCTGCAAAGGACATGCTACTGAATGAATGAATGAATGAATGATGCCAATTGGCAAGATGGAGAGGAAGAGATCAAGGCAGAGAAATAAATACCTGGATGGCTTAGCCACGTCGTATGGTCGAGACAAGGACACTGTGCTGATTCACGACTTTGGTGATCGAGTGAGATGGCGAATCATGACTGTCGACGCTTGTCGATATGGCACACGATGAATGAATAATAAGAAAGTGCCCTGCCATCTGGCATAGGCGTTCATGTCTCTGCACAGATCTCGGTCTTTAGTGTTCTGGATGAACTCTGCTGGTGATATTCTTCCATGCCACCGTCTCAGTCCACCCAACATCATTTCTCCTGACCTGTCCCTGTCTCTCTTCCCCTTGATCTTTCCAGTTGCCACGATGTTCTCCAATGCCCTCTCTGCCTTCCCCTATGCAATAATAATAATAGTAATAATAATTATTTATTTTATTTGGTCAATGAACCCGTACTTTCATAAAAGAACCAGATAGAAATTAAATTACCCATGTGTGTTAATCACACGAACAAGTTTCCAGTTAGGGATTGTCCTTTCTCGTTCACATCGTAAGCCAGAAGACATCGCCATTCACAGACAGGACATGGCATTGATAGATAGTGCGTCACTTTGCCGTTAAAATTAGGAAATTGCATGCATGTATTATAATCTGAATTTCTGCCCTATTGGTTCTTTCGTTTCGCTTTTCTTTGTTAAGCTCAACTTTCTTTTAAATCGCGCGGCCTCTTGCTGTTTTATTAATCCACTTGCTTTGTTGTGCAAATCCGTTATAATCCCGGTGATAAAGTCTTAGTGCAGTATTCATTCTAATTCACAATGAGGATATTTAAAGTATAAGAATAATTTTATACCGCTCTAAACACGGAGAGTATTCGGTGCGGGATTTTTTTTTTTGCTAGCACGATGGTTCTCAAACTATGTGATAAGATGGTTACAATGGGACTGATAAGTTCACTCCTTACATTTGTATGCATGATAAATGAATCATGGTTTTATAGGGAAAGGACATAAAAATGTTGAGTCAGAAGAATGTTGTTTTATATTTTAGATAGTTTTTTGTTTAATAAAATAATAGTTACAAGCCTGTAATATTAGACCATAGAGCCAAAACGCTGTAACCTTCCTGTAATTTCTCTCTGCTCAACTAATTGCGCATAATTTACTTCTATCAATCTATATATCTGCCGGCTCTCTGGCGAAGGGGTTAGCGACTTTTTCTGTAATCTCTTATATCTACATGAGAAACACAGCTGCGCAAGATTCGGCAGCCGATCGCGTCGCTTTGGTTACTGACGGAGTATGTGAGCCGGTCGCTCAGAAAGCAGTGGCAAACTACTGAGTGTAATCTTGCCAAGAACATCAACAGCAGCTGGAAAATGCTGATGTTGATTGCAACGTCCTGTAAGGGATATGCAACCTTTACAAACATCTGTCTCTGTCCGTCTGTCTGTCTGTCTGTCTCTTTCTCTGCACACACACACATACATACACATACACTGATATATATATATATATATATATATATATATATATATATATATATATATATATATATATATATATATATATATATATATATATATACTAGCTGACCCGGCCAAGGCCCTGGAGGGGATCTATCTATCAGTCTGTCTGTCTGCTTGTTTGTCTGTCTGTCTGGCTGACCCGGCCCGGCTTCACCCAGTCCCTGGTGGGGAGCATCTCATTTAATTAATATAAGTAGTCATATAAGCTCTCCCGTTCCCGACTGTCTGTCTGTCTGTCTGTCCTGTCTGTCTGTCTGACCCTGCCCGGCATCGCCTGGCTCCTGGTGTGGAGCATCTCATTTAATTCATATAAGTAGTCATATAGCTCCCGTTCCCGTTACCGACTGTCTGTCTGTCTGTCTGTCCCGGCCCGGCTTCACCCAGTCCCTGGTGGGGAGCATGTCATTTAATTCATTCATATAAGTAGTCAAATAAAGCTTCCGTTCCCGACTATCTGTCTATCTATCTGACCCGGCGTGGTTTCGCCCAGCTCCTGGCGCACAGCAACTTAAAAGAATGTCCTTCCACACACCATTCATTATTTTTAATGAAAACTGTTTTTAATCACCGACATGACAGTTGATAAGTTTTGTAAGCAGAAAAAGATGGGTTAAAATGTTATGCATAATGCATTATTTTTATGCAAACTTTAAAAATACCTTAAAGATTATATCATTATTTAATATAACCCATATGCCTAAAAATAACTATAGACAAAGAGTTTAACAATAGTGCAGGTAAGTCCAACAATATGACTATAAAGTATATAGAAATGTTATTAAAAGTTATGCCCCTTGAAATAACTTTTCTAGAGTGAAGTCCCCCTGCTATATAGACATTATATAATGAAATGGAAAAGTAAATGTTATTAAATAAGTCGAAGATTTTACATTAAGAAATTATTATAGTCGGTTGCACAGGAATGAAAGGAAGACGTGTAGAAAATTTCATCTCAATCGGATGTACCGTTATCGAACGCATCCAAATCCACAAACCCACAAACATACACTCTGTTTTATATATATATATATATATATATATATATATATATATATATATATATATATATATATATATATATATATATATATATATTGTATAGGAGAGAAATTAGGTTGAGAATCGGTGTGCAGTCAGTAACATAATGGTTATTGTTTCAGTTGGTTGGAGGGCTGCTGAGGTCTTCAACACTTGTGTCAGTGCTCGCGAGGTGGGGGAGATCTGCGATTGTGTGACACACAACTGTAATTTTGTGAATAGCTTGCGTCATGAGAGGTAGTGGCGGGCCCTTTTATCTTGCAACCTCAGAGGTTTATCTCGACTTTGTGAGGAGACAATTTTACCTTGTAACCTCAGAGGTTTATTTCTACTTTGTGAGGGGACAATTCTACCTTGCAACCTCAAAGGTTCCTTTCTACTTTGTGAGGAAACAATTCTACATTGTAACCTCAAAGGTTCCTTTCTACTTTGTGAGGGGACAATTCTACTTCGTAACCTCAAAGGTTCCTTTCTACTTTGTGAGGAGACTATGCCATTCTACATTGTAACCTCAGAGGTTTATTTCTACTTTGTGAGGAGACTATGCCATTCTACATTGTAACCTCAGAGGTGTATTTCTACTTTGTGAGGAGACTTTTCTACCTTGTAACCTCAAATGTGTCTACTTTGTGAGGAGACTTTGTCATTCTACCTTATAACCTCTATTTCTCAGAGATGTGCTTGTCCATAATAGTCAACTCCAACCTCCTAGGTCTCTTCCTGACATGATGGTTTGTCTTCGACCTCGTTGTAAGACCTTCCCCTATGTCCTTCAAACTCCGAGTCTGACATTTCACATCCATGAGGATTGCCACGAAGTGTTTTGCTAACTTCATTGACAGTATTGACTCGTGTCTCTCTTTTCCGATGATATTATAGAATGTCCACAATTTCACATTAGTAACAGCTCACACTAATTGCTCTCAAATGGAATATCAACTAACCAACCGGTCAACATAAAAGTGTTTATCAAAGAACGCCGGACAAGTGAGTCCTAATCTGTTCTAGTTTTATTGAGGTGCAGTCTCAACGATCCCCACAACATGCTGGGACAATTCAAATAACCACCCATACTCGCATTTCTATTGTGCCTGTCGTTCTGCTGTCGCAACCAAATACAAATTATCATCAATCTTGCCATTACCATTTTACACTCACGTGCGCCGCATGGCACTTATGCCTCCTGCACGAGCTGCATCGTCATATATGCTATCATCTGCAAACGTTATGACACATTGCATATCGGCGAAAGAGGTTTAAGCCTGCCTGACAGATTTAGGTAGAACCCTAGGATCCCCTCTGCTGTGTGTCCACCGTGACGAGGTAGAGGGGCTTGCGCGTTCCAATGACCCCACGAACTATGCCGACGGTAGCACAGCTACTGGTAGGGTCACCTGCTTTGGGGACAGTCAAAGGCTATGGAGAGCACCCCGAATAAATGCTTGTCGAAATCGGATGTACTGAGCCACAGGCTTGACAAAGCAGTGCAACGTAAAACCTGCTGCCTTGTAGGTAGACTGGGGACAGTCAAAGCCTAGGGAAAGTATCCGAAAAAATGCTTGTCGAAATCGGATGTGTACTGAGCCACAGGCTTGACAAAGCAGTGCAACGTAACTTAATTCATGATGTCACAAATCAAAATTAATCGTTATGGTGCTAATCCCGGAGTCCCCTCAGGCGGTGTTAGTGCCGGGTCCCCCCTGGGGGCCCCCTCGGGGGGG
>JACEFZ010014005.1:0-57500 GCA_014155875.1 Cepaea nemoralis
TCCCCTTTCCCCGATCTCACAAAATACCATCTCCGAGGACTGTTGCACTTACCTCCTCCCCGATCTCACACAGAATACCAACTCCATATGGACTGTTGCACTAACCTCCTTCCCGTCTCCGCAAAAGGGGGATTTTTGCTCTAACCCCCTTCAGATCTCACCAGAAGTACCATCTCGATAGGGACTGTCGCACTAAACCTCCTTCCCAACCCGACCCGAAGTACCATCTCGATGGGGACTGTCGCACCAACCTCCTTCCCGACCCGACCCGAAGTGCCAAACTCCATATGGACTGTTGCACTAACCTCTTTCCCGAGCCGACCCAAAGTACCAAATCCATGAGGACGGTTGCACTAACCTCCTTCCCGACCCGACCCGAAGTACCATCTCCACGGAGACTGTTGCACTAACCTCCTTCCCGACCCGACACGAAGTACAATCTCCACGGAGACTGTTGCACTAAAATCCTTCACGATCTCACACAGAAGTACCATCTCCATGGGGACTGTTGCACTTACCTCCTCCCCGATCTCACACAGAAGTACCAACTCCATATGGACTGTTGTACTAACCTCCTTCACGACCCGACCCGAAGTACCACCTCCACGGAGACTGTTACACTAACCTCCTTCTCGATCTCACACTGAATTACCATCTCCATGGGGACTGTTGGACTGACCTCCTTCTCGATCTCACACAGAATTACCATCTCCATGGGGACCGTTGCACTAACCTCCTTCTCGATCTCACACAGAATTACCATCTCCATGGGGACTGTTGCACTAACCTCCTTCTCGATCTCACACATAATTACCATCTCCATGGGGACTGTTGCACTAACCTCCTTCTCGATCTCACACAGAAGTACCATCTCCATGGGGACTGTTGCACTAACCTCCTTCTCGATCTGACACAGAAGTACCAACTCCATATGGACTATTGTACTAACCTCCTTCACGACCCGACCCGAAGTACCACCTCCACGGAGACTGTTACACTAACCTCCTTCTCGATCTCACACAGAATTACCATCTCCATGGGGACTGTTGGACTGACCTCCTTCTCGATCTCACACAGAATTACCATCTCCATGGGGACTGTTGCACTAACCTCCTTCCCGATCTCACACGGAAGTACCATCTCTACGGAGACTGTTGCACTAACCACCTTCACGATCTCACACAGAAGTACCATCTCCACGGAGACTGTTGCACTAACCACCTTCACGATCTCACACAGAAATACCATCTCCATGGGGACTGTTGCACTAACTTCCTTCCCGACCCGGCCCGAAGCACCATCTTCATGGGTTTGTTTGATTGATTGATTGATTTAGGACCGACATCACAGTATTCGAGGCATTCCCATAAGCGCTCCGTCCCCATCCTCAGAAGCCAGCGAAGAGTTCCAACCTCAATAGTACTAGTAGCAATCTGATTTTATGTGCGTCTAGCCTTTCCTCTAAGCGTCGAGCATCGGCCAGATCCCCTTGTCACTCCTCGCTGTCGCATTCTTGCCAGAACATGGTGATCCATTTGCTCCTCAGAGGTGTACACGTGCTACCACAAGGCCGCAACCACGTCTGCCTTATCATGCATCAATACTCCACCAAGTTTTGCAGAGCCAGCGAATCTATCCGCCTGCTCATTCCCCAGCACACCAGAATGCCCCGGAAAAAAGATCCAGACGATGCTTGTCACCCGTGACTTCCGAAGCGAAGCAAGCCACTATGCACTAAGCTTGCCTGTCGTCACCCTACTCAGCATGCTTTCTGAGTCAGTTACAATCACGATGTGTGTGTGTGCGTGTGTGTGTGTATATATATATATATATATATATATATATATAATATATATATATATATATATATATATATATATATATATATATCGTATTCTCTATCCAGCGGAAAGCAGCACTGATCGCCTCCACCTCCATTCTTAAGCTAGATGTTGTGGTATCATATGCCAGGCTCTCCTGCACCAAACGGCGACCATTAGCTTTTGCTAAGAACCCCCAGGCACTTCTCCTGCCTCTCAACACCGAACCATCTGTGTATATAATCACATCACCCAGGCGAGCATTATCCTGAATTAGTTGCTGGATTTCCACTGATTTCCACTTCCGTAGCCGGCTGCCTGCCCGAGGGGTTAGCAGCTTTCTCCGTTAATCCCGAATACTCTCGTAGTCAACGTGAGCGGACGAGAATTAGAAATGGTTCGAGTCACGCTAGTGACTTATGAGAGTATGCAGCCGGTCGCTCAGAAAGTCGTGGCGTGCTGATGAGCGTAATCTAACCTAGGAATCAACATACAGCTGAAAGATGCTGGTGTTGATTGCAATATCCTGAAACAGGATGGAAACGCGGGAAAAAAAATGTCCACTTCCGTGGCCCCTGCTGGCCACTCCCTGCACTCCCGGCTCAATGTGATTATAACTTTGCACAAGTCTGACTGCTCCGCTGGCACTCTGACCCGCTCCTCTCCTCGCCTAATGTTCTCCATGATGCGCACCTGTCTGATCGTATCCTCCGCCTGAGCCATCCATGATTTCCCTCTTATCAGTCGCTGACCCTTAACTACGTCCAGCGCCTCATGCAACGGGTGATCTGTGTCAGCAACTACTCTGAGGTATGCCTTCGCCTGCATCACCTTGAACCTACCAGCATCAGTCGGCAAACCAAGGATGTAACGCTTACACATCTCCATGGGTCTGTTGCACTAACCTCCTTCCCGATCTCACACAGAAGTACCAACTCCATATGGACTGTTGCACTAACCTCCTTCCCGATCTCACTCAGAATGGGGACTGATGCTCTAACCTCCTTCACGATCTCACACAGAAGTACCATCTCGATGGGGACTGTCGCACTAACCTCCTTCCCAACCCGACCCGAAGTACCATCTCGATGGGGACTGTCGCACCAACCTCCTTCCCGACCCGACCCGAAGTGCCAACTCCATATGGACTGTTGCACTAACCTCTTTCCCGACCCGACCCAAAGTACCAAATCCATGAGGACGGTTGCACTAACCTCCTTCCCGACCCGACCCGAAGTACCATCTCCACGGAGACTGTTGCACTAACCTCCTTCCCGACCCGACACGAAGTACAATCTCCACGGAGACTGTTGCACTAAAATCCTTCACGATCTCACACAGAAGTACCATCTCCATGGGGACTGTTGCACTTACCTCCTCCCCGATCTCACACAGAAGTACCAACTCCATATGGACTGTTGTACTAACCTCCTTCACGACACGACCCGAAGTACCACCTCCACGGACACTGTTACACTAACCTCCTTCTCGATCTCACACAGAATTACCATCTCCATGGGGACTGTTGGACTAACCTCCTTCTCGATCTCACACAGAATTACCATCTCCATGGGGACTGTTGCACTAACCTCCTTCTCGATCTCACACATAATTACCATCTCCATGGGGACTGTTGCACTAACCTCCTTCTCGATCTCACACAGAAGTACCATCTCCATGGGGACTGTTGCACTAACCTCCTTCTCGATCTCACACAGAATTACCATCTCCATGGGGACTATTGCACTAACCCCCTTCTCGATCTCACACAGAAGTACCATCTCCATGGGGACTGTTGCACTAACCTCCTTCTCGATCTCACACAGAAGTACCATCTCCATGGGGACTGTTGCACTAACCCCGATCTCATGTACCAGTGGCAGGTTAAGGCGAACAAGCAACAAACATTACTCCAAGGCCGTTCTGTCTATTAAGCTACTTGAATCAGATTCACTTCAGTTCAGGAATAAACATACGTTAAAACAACCCACACTTCAAATCCAGATGTTGCCCAGCGAATCACACGTTCTTCTTAGATGGTGGGTCCTTCACAACTCCCCTTGTTTTTATGATCCTCGTCATAGGACGACCCCCCTAGCTACATAGCAGTTCTTAGCTACCCCCTACTATGGTGCTTGCCCGTGCACTATTTCATTATTGACTATGCACACCTCACTGTCCCTTCTCCTATTACTAACTCTGTTATACTCACACAGAAGTACTATCTCCATGGGGACTGTTGCACCAACATCCTCCCCGATCTCACACAAAAGTACCATCTCTAGGGAGACTGTTGCACTAACCTTCTTCCCGTCTCGACCCGAAGTACCATCTCCATGGGGACTGTTGCACTAACCTCCTTCCCGTCTCGACCCGAAGTACCATCTCCATGGGGACTGTTGCACTAACCTCCTCCCCGATCTCACACAAAAGTACCATCTCCATGGGGACTGTTGCACTAACCTCCTTCCCGATCTCACACAGAAGTACCATCTCCATGGGGACTGTTGCACTAACCTCCTTCCCGATCTCACTCAGAAGTACCATCTCCATGGAGACTGTTGCACTAACCTCCTCCCCGATCTCACACATAAGAACCATCTCCATGGAGACTGTTGCACTAACCTCCTTCCCGATCTCACACAGAAGCACCATCTCCATGGAGACTGTTGCACTAACCTCCTTCCCGATCTTACTCAGAAGTACCATCTCCATGGAGACTGTTGCACTAACCTCCTTCCCGATCTCACACAGAAGTACCATCTCCATGGAGACTGTTGCACTAACCTCCTTCCCGATCTCACACAGAAGTACCATCTCCATGGAGACTGTTGAACTAACCTCCTTCCCGTCTCGACCCGACGTACCATCTCCAGGGAGACTGTTGCACTAACCTCCTTCCCGATCTCACACAGAAGTACCATCTCATGGAGAATGTTACACTAACCTCCTTCCCGATCTCACACAGAAGTACCATCTCCATAGAGACTGTTGCACTAACCTCCTTCCCGATCTCACTCAGAAGTACCATCTCCATGGGGAATGTTACACTAACCTCCTTCCCGATCTCACACAGAAGTACCATCTCCATGGAGACTGTTGCACTAACCTCCTTCCCAATCTCACTCAGAAGTACCATCTCCATGGGAAATGTTGCAGAGATCTCCTGTTTTCTCCCAAGTCTGCTGTATTAGGGTCGTGAAAGACAGTGTACTGACACTAACAACACAGCTCTTGCGACATTTCCACGTATGCTCCATCCGTATCTGCAACAATCAGGAAAGATGCAGATTCAGATGCAGCCTGGCCACACAAGAACTGGCTTTGGTTAGGCCTAGGTTGATCACTTTCCTCTAAGTGATTTAGGATTTAGGTGCTTCATTGTTAACAGGCTCCAATGCAATGTCCAGAAAGAAACAAGTTGCAATACACAAATAGTGAAACAGCAAACACCATCATCTACTCCTCGAGAAATACAGGCTGTGCGATGATAACCCTATAAGCTAGCAGATCAAACGGTTCTCGATGTATGATGTGTTTTACATCATAAGGGTCGCCTTTACCCCGGAACATTTTCTAGTAACACTTTAGGTCTGGTGGACATGGTGCCCAGGGTAAATTTGAATTTATTGTAACCCATGTCATAATTAAACACATACCTATTGTTTGATGCTCATTAGGAGTAGAGAAATGACGCAGGGATTAGTGGACACGCTTGGCAACATAACAGTTGAAAGCTAAAGGTTCCAGACGGAATTCAAACCAGTCACCTTCAACTGATGACAGCATCTCGCTATAAGAACAAGTGTACTTCGACGAAAGACCATAATAATGGTGATAATGGTTGTGCCCTCTGCACACGAATATAGCCATCATTGTTGGTAGAAGCTAAAGACTTGCGACAGGGAACTATCTCAATGGGAAGGTACCTTCAAAAACAAATACAGCCATTGTAAAACGCAGCACGGGACATTAAGGTATTGCAATGTGCAGTAGTGTAGACAATGTATAGTTACATGAACATTGCAACCATTTAGTGGAAAGATAAATGTTGCACTGATGCATTACCTACACTTAAACAAATATGTGAAAAATCAATCGAATACAATGACCAGCAGAATATTTTGTTTGTAAATCAGGAAAAGGCTTTCTACAGAGTAGACCGATATAAATTATGGACCATCCTTGAAGACAATGTGATACAAGGACAACTGATAGAAAAAATCATAGCCATGTACCACTCGAAGCAAAGTGCAATAAGAACACAAAAAGGAATATCAGATATGTTCACAGTCAATACAGCAATGAGACAGGGATGTGTGCTCTCAACCCTGCTACTTGATATCTAGATAGACAGAATATCCAAAGAAGCAAGTGTTGACAGGACCGATTAGAAATTTCGAACCCTTTACTTCTGATGAAACAACAGTTCTCAGCAATGAAGTGTGCTTCCATTTGCAGACAATCAGTATCTGTTTTTAGTGACGTGAACAGACGGCAAAATCATATTTAAAAGCTGAATTCAACATGCAGCAAATATAATACGAATATAAAAATAACCAAAACTGAAGTAATTTACGTTATCAGATCTCATGATCCACTAAGTATGCTGATAAAAAGCACACATCTGAAACTATCACCCTTAAGAAACACACAAATATACCTATGTCCGCAAACCGACACATAATAAATAGCGCATTCACACCAATCCTATACGCAAAATCAACACTTATGAGATGAGATGCTTGGGTAGAGCTGCCAACTTAACCATCCGCGACAGAATAAGAAATGATGTTATCAGACAGACGGTGGGATCAACACCCTGAGCTACATATATTGAAAGATAGAAGTTTGACCATCTAATTAGAATGCAACACTATCAGCTACCAGCACTGGCCCTACATCAAGGTACACCTTCTTTGACACCCGAGAAGAAAATGGATTAACGACATCAAAGACATTGTACAATCACAATGAATGATACTATCTAGTGCTACCCATCGGTAGCGAAAGTGGAAGATGATGATGATGAAGATAAACCATTTAGTAGAACGGAAGCTGTTTTACACATTGTTACATTTTATAAGCAATGTTACACTTTAAGCCGAAATGAGTACCTTTTCATGTAGCTTGTAAAAACAGTATACAAGCTTGTAACAATAGTAGACAAGCTTGTACGATTGGGTTGAGCTGAGTTAAGAACCGACATCACAGCACTAGGGACATTCACATATGCTCTCTGTTCCCAACTTCAACAACTAGCGAAGAGTCCTAATACTAATTGTACCAACTGCAGTCTGACTATGTGTTTGCCTGGTCTTTCCTTAGAATCACGAGTGTCGGTCACATCCTCTATCCACTCCTTGTCCCATCATTCTCTCCGGGCCGTGATGATTTATCTGTTCTTCAACATTATTCACATGATTGCAATGGGTTTAGACCACATATGCCTACTCGTGCACCATTACACTACTCAGCGATGCAGACCCAGTTAATCTTCCCGGCTTCTCGTGTCCCACCACAACATTCGTGCACTGGGGAGAAGATCCAACGGATGCTCACTATCTGATTTTGTGTGCCGAAGGGCATGTGTTTCTAAGGCAAGGCAGTGCTGGAATGTAGAGGTAACTGATTCAAATACAATGTGACAAAAACGATAGATGCTTTACTATCTAGTGTGTATGTTGATGCTCACTGCCTCCTCCAAGACCTCTTTGACTGCTACCGGACACCTGCATCTACGATACATCTGTGACTGCTACCGGACACCTGCATGTACGATACATCTGTGACTGCTACCGGACACCTGCATCTACGATACATCTGTGACTGCTACCGGACAGCTGTATATACGATACTTCTGTGACTGCTACCGGACACCTGCATGTACGATACATCTGTGACTGCTACCGGACACCTGCATGTACGATACATCTGTGACTGCTACCGGACACCTGCATCTACGATACATCTGTGACTGCTACCAGACACCTGCATGTACGATACATCTGTGACTGCTACCGGACACCTGCATCTACGATACATCTGTGACTGCTACCGGACACCTGCATCTACGATACATCTGTGACTGCTACCGGACAGCTGCATATACGATACATCTGTGACTGCTACCGGACAGCTGCATATACGATACATCTGTGACTGCTACCAGACAGCTGCATATACGATACATCTGTGACTGCTACCGGACAGCTGCATATACGATACATCTGTGACTGCTACCAGACAGCTGCATATACGATACATCTGTGACTGCTACCGGACACCTGCATCTACGATACATCTGTGTCTGCTACCAGACAGCTGCATCTACGATACATCTGTGACTGCTACCGGACAGCTGCATATACGATACATCTGTGACTGCTACCGGACAGCTGCATATACGATACATCTGTGACTGCTACCAGACAGCTGCATATACGATACATCTGTGACTGCTACCGGACACCTGCATCTACGATACATCTGTGACTGCTACCAGACAGCTGCATCTACGATACATCTGTGACTGCTACCGGACAGCTGCATATACGATACATCTGTGACTGCTACCGGACAGCTGCATATACGATACATCTGTGACTGCTACCAGACAGCTGCATATACGATACATCTGTGACTGCTACCGGACACCTGCATCTACGATACATCTGTGACTGCTACCGGACACCTGCATCTACGATACATCTGTGACTGCTACCGGACAGCTGCATCTACGATACATCTGTGACTGCTACCGGACAGCTGCATATACGATACATCTGTGACTGCTACCAGACAGCTGCATATACGATACATCTGTGACTGCTACCGGACAGCTGCATCTACGATACATCTGTGACTGCTACCGGACAGCTGCATCTACGATACATCTGTGACTGCTACCGGACAGCTGCATATACGATACATCTGTGACTGCTACCGGACAGCTGCATATACGATACATCTGTGACTGCTACCGGACGGCTGTATATACGATACTTCTGTGACTATGTCGGACTGAAGCCCAGGTTAGTTTTACAATTCCGCACTGATGCGGATTCAAACCCACAAATACCAGGCCGACAGTCTATCACAACGCTAACGCGGCACCCGCACACTGATAATTGTTTATCTGCTCCAGCTCCAGGCAGGCACCTGCTGTGGGTATGTAAAGTGTTAGGGCCATCACATCGCTGTAGGCATCTGTACACGGAGTAATACATGGCCAGTCTTGCCTTACCGTAGCCAGCGACGAGAGCTGACAAGGACACAATAGGAAGGTAGCGAATCTGTGACATGACATTGTGCGGCATGCATTCGCTCACGCTGACTGACGCTAGCTACACCACTCTTACTAATGATGAGGACAAATAGAGAGGGGTGTATGAGTGAAGACACAACAGAAACAAATCTGCGGGAACGTGGACAGCCAATCATACAACCTACCACCGTTCGGAATTATTTCTGTTATGTGGCGCTTATCACTTGAAGTACTGTAGCTATTGTACTGACACTCTGGTAGCATTTATTATTTAGTAAGTAAAGGAATCTTTTACCCGCCTGCAGGCATACTGGGCATATGGTGCTAGATCCATGTTCTATAGACCAATCTGCACTGGGTGGCTGATGTGGTCTGTATCACGCCGTGCGTCGTTACTTCCCAAGACATTTCCTGGTATGAGTTTGGTCGACCTGGGAACACCTGTTAGTTTTAAACACCTCCACGATGCGGATTCAAACTCATGACCGTGGGGCCGTCCAGCCACTAAGTTACTGCTGCGACCTTAGTAAGTGAGAATTATATGTGCTGTCATGTGTTTGGTTGGCATACTTCGGTTGTGAGATACGTCTTTCAGTGTAGTCGTGGCTGTATTTACTGTGTGAAAAAGAGATGTGGCGAAACGTTCGATTGTGTGTGCGTGTGTGTGAATGTGGTCTAGGCACTCACTTGCAATAATGTCGGTATATCTGTTACTAATCAATCATCATCATAATGGACTGCCATGAACATAGGCGTTGGTGGTCCTGGCTCTCCATCTGACGTGATCATCAGAGTTTCTGACATTTTGTGAACTGACGAATCATGACATTTTAAGCATCTGCAAAGAACGTAATCTGCTTTCCTCCTGGGCAATGACCGTACAGAGTGATAACCGTAGCCATTATCTCCATAAAAAAGATCATCTGCCTGCCATCTTACAATTAGGCCAGAATCAACAACTATCTGTCACTGCCCGCCAGCTTCAACCACTACCTGCACCCATTATTTCACGTTAGCCGGTTATGGCAGTATAAACGGGTTCTTAACCGTGCCCAAGTGTATCCCGTAGGCTAGAGGAGGGAATGAGCTCCATTGCTTGTCCTTTAATAGGGGATACCCTATTTGGAAACCCGCTGCTACTAACACAAGAATAAAATCAAGACGGGTAGAGCCGCTACGCTTACCCTTGTACTGGAAAAAACCATCAATGTACTCGGACTAGGCAATGGTAATTACATCCGAGAGGAAACCCGTGTCAGCTAATCTATCTTACTATCATAAATTGCAAAAATGCAATCCAGCCCAGGTCCACAGATTTCCAATCCACTTATTCATCTGTGTCGTCGACGATTGCTTTCTTATGGCGCGAAGGTTATTCACAAGCAAATACGGAGGACCAGGCGGGAGGAGCAGGAAATGGGATCAGAGAAATATTGGTCTATATGGGTCGAGGAAACCGTTAGATATTAGAGTACACTTTAGGATGGAACAGCAACGCATGCCGTAAAAGAGGGTGGTTTTAGATGTAAGTATCGCAGTGTGAGGAAGCCGACGTTGTTTTGGCATACCATTTTGGAATATATATATATATATATATATATATATATATATATATATATATATATATATATATATATATTATATATATATATATATATATATATATATATATATAAAGTGGTACCTCGGGTTACGAAATTAATTCATTCCAGAACTCGGTTCGTAACCCGAAACATTAAAATCAATGAAATGAAGACAATCCGTTTCGTGATGAAAAAATCGTTCTTTTTTATTAACATCCTGTCGTTTACCTGACAAAACGCAAAGAATACGTGTACTTCACGTATTAAAAAAAGAGAAAGAAAACAATCAAATGAATTAAATGTAAAATTAAAAAACAGATTTAGTCTGTCTTTATTACCAAGAAAACGATCATGGGAAATTTTTCACTTTCTTTGTTATTCTGAATAATTAGTTTCATGATTATCTTGTCGCTGTTTCTTGGCAGCGGACTGGGAATCTTTCTTCACCAAGAAACTATCAAGGGAAATTTGTCGCTTCCTTTGCTGGAGAATCTTTCTGAAGTGGGCCATCGTGTTATCATTCATCAAATATAGTGGCATAGGGCTTGTTAGCAACAAGTTTGTTTAGATGATGGTTCACAATGAAGTCTTCGACGTCTGCCCACTTGCTGCAAATTTCTTTAATCCTGGCAGTTGAAACGGTCACTGACTCCTCATCATCGGACGACTGCTCCTCCTTTAATGTCTTTAGCTGTTCATTCTGAAGATCCACAAGCTCATCTGTAGTACTGTTTGTACTGTACGCTATCGTTTGTCTCCAACGTTACACCTTGCTCTCTCTCTCTCTCTCTCTCTCTCTCTCTCTCTCTCTCTCTCTCTCTCTCTCTCTCTCTCTCTCTCGCTCGCCTTCGTTCGTAACCAGAGGCACTGTTCGTTACCAGAGACATAACATTTTCGAAGTTATTGTTCGTAACCTGAATTGTTCGTGACCTGAGGCGTTCGTAACCTGAGGTACCACTATATATATATATATATAGAGCATTAGTTGAAGTAGTAAGCATGCTAACATGCTGCCATTCTATCACTCTCTTTCATACATTATTTTACCCATACATCAATTATGAGTCTAACCGGAAACAACACCAACAACAACAACAACAACAATATAAAAATATGTATTAAACAGATATAGGAAATGTGCAAAAATCAATACTACATAACTCACTATTTATGTGGCATTTGTTATTAGCTATGGGGAACACACCAATAGAGGACTGGCTGTTATACTAAGATTTTGATGCTATTATTATGTTCATTAGCCGGTCTCCCTGACCCTAGGAGTTAAACGACTTTCTCCGTAATCCCGTTTATCCACGTAGGGTAACGCAGCTCGCAAGAATTGGAAACGGTTCTCGCCGCGTTGGAACTTACGGGATAAGTGAGCCGGCCGCTCAGAAAGCAATGGTAAACTCATTCATTCATTCATTCAGTAGCATGTCCTTTGCAGAACCTTCCGGAATACCTCTCGATCATAAGCAGGATGTCCCGCGTCCGATACACCCATCTGAAGATCATCCGCCACACTCTGCACTCAACTTCTCTTTGGCCTTCCTCTCCCTCTCTTCCCAGGCATATACCTCTCCATTATTGTTCTCTCCAAACTTTCGAGACGTTTCAAGTGACCAAAATGTTGCAATTTTCTTTGTTTTATCGTTTTTAATAGTCAACGTTCTTCAATATTCAGCTCTTGAAGTATTGATGCATTTGTTGTTGTTTTTTTACCCAAGATATTCTTAGAACTCGTCTATGACATTTATATTCAAAGGCATTTATGCGCTGCTCAGCTTGTTTAGTAAGTGTCCAGGTCTCACAGGCGTATGTTGCAATGGGAAAGATGCATGCTCTTAAAAATCTAATGTTTTGTAGTTCTGTCTGTCCCATTCCATAATTTATTCAGTTGTTTTAGTCTTTGAAGAGCAATTGATAGTCGTCGTTTAATTTCTTTCAATGTGTCACCGTTGTTGGTAATCAATGACCCAAGATATTCGAAATTTTCCACCATCTCCAATTTTTCCTCATTAACATGTATTTCTTTCTCCATACTGGTTTTATCTGTATGTATTATCTTTGTTTTTGCAATGTTAAGATATAAGTTGTGATTTTCACTATTCAATTGAGTTGAGGCTATTAGGTTTTCTATACCAGTCTGTGTTGTGGATAGCAATACTGTATCATCAGCATACTGAATCTCTGGTATATCAAGACCGCCGATATTTAGGGCATCATATAGCTCCCTGTTTATATCATCTCTTACATTTCTCATTATATTTTCGGCGTACAGGTTAAACAAATACGGGGACAGCACACATCTATGAAGGACTCCTTGCTTGATGTCAAACTAATCTGATTTTTCGCCATCTATTCAAACCGCTGCTTGTTGGTCTAGATAGAGCATTCTTATGAGTTGTATTACATGTTGTGGAAAGCCCATATTCCTCATGATTTCCCAAAGTTTATGATGTTGTACACAGTCAAATGCCTTTGAATAATCCACAAAACATGTGAAAAGGTTTACATTAAATTCTCTGAATTTCTATATTATTAAGCGCATATTGAGAATGTGATCTCTTGTTTCTCTTTCTTGTCGAAATCCAGCTTGAACCACGCTAATTTCTTCTTCCATTTTCTTACGAAGCATTCCCATTGTGATTTTTACTGAGCGTAATCTTGCCAAGAAATCAACTACAGAGTTAAATTGCTGGTGTTGACAGCGATGTCCTGTAAAGGATGTGCGAGAAAAAAAATTGTCATTATTAGTGAGCGGGAAGGTAATCTGTACAGAGACAGTGTTCGAATATTTTGCTATTATATGTATATGGATCTGTGATGTCTTTGATTTCTTTTGGAAGATTGTTCCACAGCCGAGGAGAAGACCGGCCTCCTATTTATGCGTGGATTCACACCTTCAAAACGTGATGGTTCTATCACATCGCAGACATGGCAGGTCCCTGTAACAGGTCATATGCTCACACATGTGGGCAAAAGCGGCTCAACACTGTCTAATATATCACGCCTTTATTTGGCTTACATCCTATAGTCTATAGCTGGAAGAAAGAACAAGAATTTCAAGAAAAGGATGAAGAAATGCTAGGACAATTAATTTACTTCAGTTAATTTGGCCCTTGTGTCTCGGCGGAATACAAGTCTGAAGCATAAAACGTTACCTCGGGCAGGGAATGTAGAGGGATAACCACATAAGACACATTTATGTCCCATATTTATTACAGACATAACGTGCGTGGACAGAGAGCCGGAGACAAACCTTTCACTTTCCTGAACGATTCGGACATAACCGTACAATAACATACATATTACTAAGTCACCAATGGCATGGCAGGATATGGCCACGTGACCGACTAGAGCCAGCCTCAACCCCCTACCTCTCTCCCCGTCTTGGATCCCAGATCATAACGTATTTATTTTTCAGGAGGGCGACGGTTTAGTTTATGTCCGTCCGTCCGTCCGTCCGTTCGTCCGCCCGTCCGTCCGTCCATCCGTCCGTCCTTTCGTCCGTCGTCAGCGTGCCTCACCGACAGACCAGCCAGCCGCACTTCTATCTGTCATCCTGTCTGTCTGTCTGCCTACATGGATGCTTTCATGTAGCGCTGTATATATGCATGTGTGTATGTTTGTATGTCTACACGTGTGAATATATGTGTTGTTGTTTGTCCATCAAGAATGATGATGACCATTCATTTCAACCAGTGGGGTTGAAAGTATGGAGCCGTGAGTTCTAAGATGGCTGATAAGGCTTATTTTGGCTCGAAATGTTCTTTGACAATGAGGACAAAGAATGCTTGACGTTTATGAAGGACGATTGTCTGCAATGGTTTTTCTGTTCTGTCTTTTCTTCACAGCTCTTGCAGTCCTGGTTGACTCACAAGTGACTGCGCCCTTGGGTAATGATGCACGTCACGAATTTCGGTCTCTGGCTGCAGTCTCCCAGGTGTCATGATGAATTCCAAAAGCATTCAGTGAGATTTTCAGAGTGTCTTGAAAGCGTTACATCTGGCCACCTTGGGGGAGTTTACCACAATGCAACTCGCCGTACAAAATTCGTTTAGGGAGCCTGTGATCTGGCATGCGAGTCAAGTGACCAGCCCAGCAAATAGGATTCTTCATTAGTAGAGTGTGGATTCTGGGCATGGACACTCTTTCCAGGACTTCAGTGTCTGGGATCTTGTCTTGCTATTTACTCTTCAGTAACTTCCTAAGGCAGACTGTATGGAAGTGGTTTAATTTCCTAGCGTGTCGCTGATAAACAGTCAAGGTTTCACAAGCATATAGCAGTGTGGATAATAGAACTGCTTTGTAGACTTTCAGCTTTGTTTGCAGGCTTATTCCATTTCTGTCCCATACATTCTTGTACAGTCTGCCAAAGGCCGCGTTGGCCTTGGTGATTCTTGCATTCACTTCATCACCAATTCTGGCAGCTTGTGACACAGTACTGAAAAGATAGGTGAATTTGTCCACAACACTTAGACTATGATCATTCACTTTGATATTCGGCACAATGTAATTATTCCCTGGAGATGGCTGTTACATAACTACAGTCTTCTCCAAATTGATATTGAGCCCAAAGTTGGCACAGGCATGTGAGAAAGCTGAAACATTATGTTGCATGTCCGCCTCTGAGTTGGCTTATAGAGCGCAATCATCAGCAAACAGGAGCTCTCTGACGGTGTCGCTGTCAATTTTGGTTTTAGCTTTCAGCCTTCTGAGATTGAATAACTTTCCATCCATGCGGTAGTTGATGTCTATTCCAATGTCGTTGTTCTCGAAGGCATTTGTCTACATAGTGTCAGAATCTCCCCACCAGATCTGCCGTGTCTTCATCATCGAAGCCTGGCAATTACGGCCAGGTACGCCTGTGAGCGGCATTAACTACGCAGTGACGAGAACGGTCAGTTGTGACACGCGTGGCGCACGGAGTCCACGCAGAGAGGAAATACGACCAACGAGGACTCACTGCAGTTAGACGGCAGACGGCCTCGGACTGTGGTAGAGGACAGACATGGGAGATGTGTGCTCGTATTGCTTGTGTGAGTGGACGCTATTAGAGAGAACGCCTGTTTGAGTATAGAAGACTGTGCGCCTGGGACGTAGTGTTGTAAGTTATGAACTGATGCATTGAATGTATATAGTTATTGTGTTATGGCATCGCCGTTATGGTTAAGCGATGCTTGTAATGTTTGCGGCGAGTGAGAAGTGCGAATAAAGTGGTTATAATTGCATTCGCCGTGTGTCACGTACAGTCATTCTGTGACAGTGTTTGTTATCACATCTGTTGGTTACTACGAGCCTGTGTGATTGTGAATCAAGACGCTGACAATAGCTGAAAACATGAGCCTGAACAGTGTTGGTGCCAGGACACATCTTTGTTTCACTCCATTAGTGACAGGAAAGGGCTCAGACAATTCACCATTTTCCTGTACTCTTGCCTGCATGCCATCATGAAATAGCCGCACTATTTGGACAAATTTTCGTGGACAGCCATATTTTACCATAATCTTCCACAGTCCTTTTCTGGTGACTGTATCAAAAGCCTTGGTAAGGTCAATGAAAGTGGAGAACATTTCGCAGTTCTGTTCCTGACATTTCTCTTGCAGCTGCCTTGCAGCAAAAATCATGTCAACAGTTCCACGTTCTTTTCTGGAGCCACAATGGCTCTCGGGAAGAAGACCTTGATCGAGATGGGCCGTGAGGCGATTGAGAAGAATTCTGGCGAGAATCTTCCATGAAATTGAAAGCAAGGAGATGCCTCGGTGGTTGTCACAGGATTGGCGGTTTCCTTTTCGTTTGTAAAGGTGGACTATTGACGCGTCCTTGAAATCTTGTGGCATGGTATCGTTCACCCATATGTTTATAAAGACTTGGTGAAGCTGCTCTGTTAGGACCGGCCCACCTGCCTTGTATATTTCTGCCGGGATGGAGTGCGGACCAGGTGCTTTGCCGCTGGAGAGTTGCTGGATGGCTTTGTTTACTTCCACTATGGTTGGCAGGTCATCAAGTGTATCCTTGATGGGAACTTGAGGAAGACATTTGAAGGTTTCATCATCGAAGAAGGAAGTCGTATTTAAGATGTTGCTGAAATGTTCTGCCCAGCACTGAAGGATGTCTTTCTTATCGGTGACCAATGTTCCCCCATCTGCACTGAGGAGGGGAGCTGTGCCTGGTGATGTAGGAATATATGTATATGCACATACACAGCATGTATGCATATACTCTTGCACGCGCGTATGAATGTATGTCTGTCTGCGCGGATGTATGTCTGTCTCTCTGTGGCTGTGTATGCAGGTATGCATGCATGTGTGTATGTCTCTATGTGTGTCTGTGTGTGTATGCGTATGTATATGAACGTATTGTAATATGAACGTATGTATGTATGATATGTAAACCATATCTACATACGTTCATACTTATGTAAGTAGTCAGTCAGTCAGTCAGTCAGTCAGTCAGTCATTCAGTTAATTAGTTAATTCATTTGTTCGTGTTTTGTTTGTTTGTATACTTGCTTGTTTGAAAACAACAGATCAACATCATCTAACTGTTAGTCCAGAAGTGCTCAGCTCCTCTGCCCGGTCATCTCCCTCAGCGTGTAGCCACTGATCACACCCATGCTGAATTCCTTGGTTTCCCGATTAGCGCTCTAGTCCAGCTTGACCCCGTTTGACTTGATGTTCTTGCAGTTTGGTCAAAGTTGCATAATCACACCCATCCCTTGAGTCACTAAACACTGAATAAATATGAGAACGTCGCATCCCTTACTTCGTCTAAACCAGTGGTTCTCAACCGGTGAGAAATTTACCGGGGGGGGGGGGGGGGGGGGGATTTTAGGGTTTCCAGGAGGGTGAATTAAGATTATTTCAAGATTGCGTTAATACAAGAACTGATTACTTGATATTGCTTTTCCCTTCATACTGTACGGTTCTGTACGTCACACCCTTCTAAAATTCAATTTATAAAGTAAGTAGACCCACAAATCATGTTTTATGTGGATCTCTAGACTTGTTTTAGTATGTGCTATTATATGTATCTTCCATTATTACGTATACTGTTTAGGGGCGGGGGCAGGATTTATAGGTAGGAAATACGAAAGGGGGGAATGACGTTCTGAAAATATGGTGAAGGGGGCACGGGCCAAATTTTTAGGTAGGAAATACGAAAAAGGGGGGGGGGGGAATGACGTTCTGAAAATAAGGTATAAGGTGAAAGGGGGCATGGGCCAAAATAGGTTGAGAACCACTGGTCTAAACGATTCATTTCAGGTTGTCGAAATAAAGATGTTATTCCCATCTACTGGTCAAGAATACACAAACAACCAATAATAACAACAACACCAACAACAGCTAGAAGAAACAAAAGAAAGGAAAACCAACAACATATAAGTTGTCAATAATGAAAAATAAACATGTGTTATGCTGCCTTAATTTTGTGTCGCTGACCATATTGATTTACAGGCTAATAACAAGTCTATAATGAACGTTTCTGGAATATGATACACAAGGTGAATCAATCCTCACATGGCTCACAGTTGCAACTCATCTGATTACTCTTTGCGCGCGGTGTATATGTTCACACCTCAATTTCCAGTGTGTGTTACGTTGGGAAACATGAAACGGTTTTAGAAACAACATTTATGGTAATATGAGTACTTTTCAAGCAGATGAATGATTTGTTTACACGAGGAGTGTGTAAGTAATTCTGTGTGTCAGTGTCTGTGTGTAAATACACCCGCGCATAAGGGGGTATAATATTGCAACGAATGTCATTAGGTTTGGTTTTCGTTTAAACAAAAAGGATGCTACAACGAAAACGAGATGAAAACCCAGGCCGGAGATGAACCGCAATGCTGTGCTGTCCAGCTGGATTAAACTCTCCAAACGCATGCAATGTTATCTCCTGGACATCATCTGTGAACATGGGCCAATGAAATATTATTTATTATACAATGATGACCTATGTTTGAAGGTTCCAACATCTGGGATATAACAGTCAACGCTGGCTTAATTCTTCGAAAACGTTGACACAATGGATTGAGTTAATGAACAGCCACTGACGAATGCTCTGATAAACACTGATGGATATAATATTGATTGATAAACACTGATGGATATAATATTCATTGATAAACACTGATGGAAATAATATTGATTGATATAACGGGCTCTCCGTGGCGACGTGGTCAAGCCGTATGACTCCGAAGGTTGTGGGTTCAATTCCGGGCCGCGTCCTTCGGTTCATGGGTTCATTTTTTTCTGAGACTCCTGAGGGTCGTCGCTGGAGCTATGGAGTTCGTGCTTAGTGTGGCACTTTCGGCAGTTTGCTGCGGAAAGAGACTGAGCCATATGGGAAAAAATTCTGGTGCAATGATGTCGACCCTGTCGTCTTTTAAGCGACTCTATATTGATTGATAAACACTAATGAACATAATATTGTTTAATTTTTAAAACAATTGTGGCATATCCTTTTCAGGACATCGCTGTCAATATCAGCATCTTTCATCTGATTGTTGATTTCTTGGAAGATTACGCTCCGTAGTTTGCCATTGATTTCTGGGCGACCAGCTCACATACCCCTAAGTTACCGACGCGGTTAGAACCGCTACCGATTCTCGCCGTCGTTACGTTACTCACAAGAGTATACGGGATTACGGAGAGACTCGCTAACACCTAGGCCACGGAGACCGGCATTGATTAATAAGCACTGATGAAATTATAATGGCTGATAAACACTAATGGACATAGGAGTTATTGGTTAGCACTGATAAACAGCATTGTGTGTCAGCCTGTCTGATGCTTGACCGCCTCTCCTCTCTCTCTCTCTCTCTCTCTCTTTCTCTCTCTCTCTCTCTCTATATATATATATATATATATATATATATATATATATATATATATATATATATATATATATATCGTAAATTGATTAGAGAATTAGACTTAGACAGTCAAATTTTTGGACATGTTATGAGAAGAAATGGATTGGAGAACTTAGTGACAACTGGCAAGATCGAAGGGAACAGACCAAGAGGAAGACCGAGAGGAAAATACCTGGTGTGGTATACTGATTCACAAGCAGTTACTAGCTGTAAATATCTCCTCAAATCAAAACCCATTGTGCAAGAACATAAACTGCAATCACCGCCGTTACGATTCAACTTTGGGGGGGGGGGGGGGGATGGTAAATCAACACTGCAACAAGGATATTTGTTCCGCGACGGAAACTCCAACATTATACAACAACAGACTCATGGTCCACGGGAAAGGAAAAACTTGAATTCAGAAATAGCTGAGATAAAAACAGCGAAAACCTTTCTCATGGCCATTTTGCACAACCACAACTCGTCGCCACCAGAAGACTGTGTCTGCGGGAAATAGTAGCTTCTTCACTCGCTAAGAACATGTTAGTAAAGCCTAAAGAGAATTGATGGACCAGAAACAACCAGTTTATTTGGAAACTATACCAAATTCGAAGACCTGACATCTGTGGTGGACATGTGTGTGAAGTCATTCCATTGAAATGAGGTAAATAATGTTATATTTAATATTAGTTAAATTTAGTCTGTGAGCCTATTTCCCAAGAGGAATTGGTAAGTAAAATGTGTGTAAACCATGTGGTGAGTTCTTAAGAAATTAATTTAGTAGAAACTAAATAATATTATATTCAGTTATCATAATCATAGATAAACTGTACATTAGGAGAAAACTACAGTGAGTTTTATTTTTTCTCCCAACTTCTTCTTCTTCTTTTTTCTTCTTCTTCTTCTTCTTCTTACTTCTTATTCTTCTATTCTTATTTCTGATCTCTTCTTCCTTATTCTCTCTTCTTCTTCTTCTTCTTCTTCTTCTTCTTCTTCTTCTTCTTCTTCTTCTTCTTCTTCTTCTTCTTCTTCTTCTTCTTCTTCTTCTTCTTCTTCTTCTTCTTCTTCTTCTTCTTCTTCTTCTTCTTCTTCTTCTTCAGCTTTCCGAGCCATTGAGGTTCTTTGCTGCAAATACAATCCGTCTCCATTCGTCTCTCTGGTGGACCTTCTCTTGCCAGTCGTTGATTCCAAGTGCTTGTAGGTCTGTACATGTATTATCTCTCCACCGTCTTCTTGGTCTACCTCGGGGTCTACGGTCATTTATTTCCTGAGTGTAAGCGAGTTTTGTTTCCCTATTATCTTCCATTCTTTCTATATGCCCCAGCCATTGTAGTATTTTTCTCCAAAATAAATAACTTATTTCATGTTAAGCATTAGACTGAAGTTGTAAATATTTCTTAAGAAGTCAACTCAATCAGTAGTGATTTAGGAGTGGTGAGTAACTTAAGATTTAAAACTAGTTTACCTGTGCCAACACTGATAGAGAAATTAATGTAATGTGTAATAGTTAAGTATTTTTAATTACTTTTTAATTTATTTTTGTTGACATGGACACATGGACAAACAAATAATTTTCTGGTATTTCATGAACACATGAGAACCAAATAGATTCCTATAAGGATCAGAATGTGTGTGTTGGGTTAAAGCAACCCATGTGGTGAGTCAAAGGTATTTTCAATGTTGTAAACATATGGAATTAATATTAGTGCCACATAATAATAGTTAGTCAACCGGCATGCAAGAATGGTTAAGATGCATAATGCCTGAATTGATTATATCACATAAATCTATAAGAGCATGTGGGGATCCATGTATATTTTCATTATTGTTACACATGAGGAAGTATCCTTTGAGAATCTCATAATCATGTCTGATGATCACATAAATCTATGTCATTGCTGAGAGCATGTCTGTGGTGATTAATGTGTGATTTCATTATTGTTAAACAGATGTGAATGTATCATTTGTAAAACACAGCAGCATGCAGGAATAAATATCATTCAGGAAATATTATAATTTCTGATGAAGGATGAGATTTCATTGTAATGTCATTGTTGTTGAATTTATGAATGTATTCTGGGTAAAGCACATACATAGGCTTGATTGTCATCCACACATATAGGATTGCGTCTGATGAATGGATGAGATCTCACTGTGATGCCAGTGGTGTTAAACATTTAAAGTTGTCATTGGGAAATCACATAAGTATAATTACTCATCTTACAGGCAACTGTGAATGATCTCTGATGAAAGAGTGAACTATCATCAATGAACATATGAATATTAAGTCTGAGAATGAGTGAAGGAAGTGTATGCTAGGAAAGAAGGAGTCTGAGCTAACAATCAATCTCATTATAGAAGGCACTATGAGTATAATGTCTTATCTATCACCAGAGAACATGTTCAACATAACCCAAACACTAATCATTTAGTGCACTCCGACGCATGACAACACTTTGTAAAATATATCATTTATGGTACCATCATCTCGGTTTGTGCCTTAAGCCCAACACAACCCATACTACATTATGCGTACTACAAGCATCTGGTTTTGTACCTTAAGCAACATCCCACTTTGTATTTCATGTCACTCCTGTTACCACATATGGTCTAGTGTCCTGAGACATATAATACAATGATGATACTGATGACTGTAATGTAATGATAATAATGTAATGATTGTAGTGAGCATGATGATAATGATTATAATGAGCATGATGATAATGATTATAATGAGCATGATGATGATGATAAATGAAGTATAATCATATAATAGACACGGTGAAGAGGAGGGAATATTCTCGCCTTGAAACGTTTAATTAGAAAAGAATTCACCTGAATACTATACCAAAATGGACATCATGGTGTACTTCTCCTGCTTATAAACAAACACTCATTACAAAGGGGAATGATTTTGAAAGCCCTTAATGTATGAGACCCTTTTTCTTGAATAGAAGTAGATGAAGAAAATTAACTAGGTACAGAATAGGATGGGAAACATAGTTGTCAATTCCAAATCAATCAAGGTATTACTTAACCGGTAGACCCTGAGGACAGGCATAGGTGAAGATGAAACTGAACATCTGCTAGTCTAAACCTTGAACACCATATAATGGAAGATTGAAGGAAGAGCAACCAATTATGTTGTGGATAACTATTTGAGAGCACCAAGACTCTTTACCTTCTACTGTTTATTTTCCTAGGATCACAATTCTTTTAGGTATTTTCTTTGTGACGTTCTTTAGAAAAATATAGAAAATTTCAGTTCTGATGTTCATATTGATGATATCTTTAGATTATGATGGATGCTGAAATTTCAGGTAGTGGTCATACTCAGATAGATCCAGACCTAACTTTGTGAATGCAGCACTTTGTGAAGGTAGCAGAAGCAGCTTGACTGAATGCAGTAGCCACTTAACTGAGTGAGGCAGCTGAGATAGTGAGGCCAAATACTATTCCACAGCAACATCCTGCACATTTTTTCTACCCTTCCAGGACAGGTATAACATATCCTTTAGTCTGAAGAAATAGGTGAGAAAACAAGTGAGCCATAATAAATCTAACCGGGAAAAAAAACAATAAAACAAGAACACTCATGAACCTAGTCTACACTGACTGAATGCTACCGAGATCCAAGAACTGGATGGGAGACCAACCAGGGTGTACCAGTTTTCTTCCACAGATTATAAAGAGGCCAGCAGAAGAGGCCCAATAATTATAATTAAGAACGGATACAGCACTGAGGACATTGTATGCTACAGTAGCACAGCCAGGACATAGATAATTAGATATAGATGAATATGTAAATAATCTTGTAATTGTACTGCATTGATTGTTGTATGTTATTACATGTATAATCAATAGCTCCATTTATATATATATATATATAATAAATGGTAAAGATTACGGGTTATTTTCTCTTTTGAGAGTTCTCTTGTCATAGTAAAATTGTGGTAAGCAATCACCCTAGATTAATTATTTAGTTGGTAGAGGAGAGGCAAGGAACCACCCTAAGGACAGTTGGGATACTCAGTAAAAATTTCATTGTTTTCCTGGAGGTATTCCTTGGTTCTCCAAAACTTTATTTAATGGTCTCAAATCATTGAGTCAGTAACAGCTAAATTAATTTTAACGGGCAGGATCACATTGAGAAAGAGGAACTGAGGATAATTTATCTCTTTGGTGTTGAGCCATCAACTATTTATCCGACACCTGGCTTGGCCACATGTCATGGACGAGACAGGAACACTGAGCTGATCAACGACTATGGTGATCGAGTGAAATGGCGAGTCATGACCGCCCAAGATTTCCGGCATGACACATTTTATATATATAGTATATATATATATATATATATATATATATATATATATATATATATATATATATATATATATATATCATCTCATCAGTTATCAGTTATCAGTTGGGGTATCTTCATTGCACCTGGCGGTGTCGAGGTGAAGTATAAACTTCGTGAGAGTGCCCGGTTATGGGCTTCATATATCGACATATTATATATATATATATATATATATATAATCAAGAAAATATAGCGAAGAGAATTCTAAGTTGAAATGAAAAACATAAGGAAGGAACAGCGAAATATGAGAAAGAAATTGCTGGTGTGCCATTAGATGAATGGGGACCTAAGCTCCTGCGGGGGACTGAGAGGCCGAAGCCGAAAATGTGATTCTATATATTTGAATTTAAGATTCTAGCTTTCACGGGTTCACTGAGGTGACACGAGTCTGAAGTGATTATCTTGAAATCAATGCAGTGTCTGGTAGGTATGAGTGGTTTTATCCTATACTGGAATTGTGACAGACTGAGCATCCTCTCGGACTAAGCATCTTATTTATATCACAAAATAGGAAACTGGTATAAAGATTCTTCATACAATAAGATGTGAAAAGCAATGAAGGAAAGTGTGTTGAAGTGCTTTATAGAACCTATATTGTTATATGCAAGCGAAACATGAACAAGATGGGAAGCATTTAATGGCAGTGAAAATTTGGTATCTACGTAACATGAAAAGAATACCAACGACAGACAGAACAACGAATGTTACTGTTCTTACAAGTCGGAAGACATGACGGTATGACACAATGTAATAGTAACACTGGGTCATGAGTGCAGAGAATGGACAGCGGGCCACAGAGTTTGAGGTGCAACAACTGATCCAGAGTAACACACATTTAGGTCACATAGTGATCTACACCGATGGGTCTGTGTTGAGAAACAGGCGTATTGGTTGGGGTTTTATTGCGAAGGATAATGAACGAGTCTTCAACAGGAAGAGTCTGGCATATGAGAGACTACGACCTCCATAATGAGAATGGAGGTGCTAGCAGTAACAGCGGCATTCCGTTGGTTAGAGGAGACCACTGTAACATATGTTGAATTCATTACGGATTCAAGGAGTTGCTTATTAAGGTGAAGAAAGGAATGTTTCGCGTGAAATGGCTATCCTCCCTTCAGAGATCACAGATTGTGAGAATTGTGTGGATATTTCCCCTTGGCCATGTGAGAATGAATAGGGTGATAGGTTGGCTGGGAATGCACCGCTTGGTGGTTGATTACCTATGGACAAGGGAGAGGTGGTCGTGCGCATATGGGACCAGGTGGAGAAGGTGGGGGAACATATTGAGAACCCGTATCTGGAAAGAATGAGATTTGCAGGGGATCTGTAGGGGTTCTAGAAGGATCTCAAAACTGAGAAGGAAGACCAGGTGAACTTTCAATCAGATAGCGATGGGAACGATTAGTTGTATCTCTCTTCGCTGACTGTTGAATGAGGGGACGGAGTGTATATGGGAATATCCTGAGTGCATGTTTGTCGGTTCTTAACTCAACTCAACTCAAGTCACAGATGGAAACTATACATTGTGTTTTTTTCTTCAGAATAATTACACGCAGACACATTTTAGTCACGTTATCATGTGAAATAAATGAGAAAACCTTGTGACAATTTGGAAAGTTGATAAGAAATGGGACAGTGGTAGGCAGAGAGATAAAATACTGAATGGCTCGGCCATATGACACAATCTGAACAAGAAAACAGAATTGACAAGACTTTGGTGATCGTATCAGGTGGAGAACAGTGACCGCACCACCACGGCACATGGTGATGATAATTATGTAGGCAACTGTTTAATATCATTCTTGTGCTAATATATGGGTGTGAGTCATGAATCATTTCACAATCACAACAACAACAACAACAACAACAACAACAACAACAACAACAACAACGGCAATATCAAAGACTTAGTCATTTGAGTTTAAATATTACAGACACATTCTTAGAATATCAGTTTGGGAACCAGTTGAGGCTACTGAAACAGTTACATAAATAAACACACGTAGTATTGCTTGGCGCTCACAGAAGGAGAAGAAAGAAGTAGAGACTAGAGGAGGCACTAGACAACATAGAATTTGAAAGCTATAGTTACCGACCGGGATTCGAACCTGTCACCCCCAAATGGCGACAGCGCCTCGCTGCAGGAACAAGTGTTTTTCGACGCATGACGAACTATACACTCCCCCAAAAATGTGTCTTCACTAGTCATGTCTATCATACACATGAACCTACAACTGTGGAATACGAACACAATTTCGTATCAAACCATTGAGATAGCACCATAGGTCTCATATCGTATCAAACCATTGAGATAGCACCATAGGTCTCATATCGTATCAAACCATTGAGATAGCACCATAGGTCTCATATCGTATCAAACCATTGAGATAGCACCATAGGTCTCATATCGTATCAAACCATTGAGATAGCACCATAGGTCTCATATCGTATCAAACCATTGAGATAGCACCATAGGTCTCATATCGTAAACAAAGACGAAAGAAACTACTGACATTCTACAAGATCTTACCTTAAAATAGGCTCATTAACAGCGTGATGACTCGAAAACTAATTAATGTGACCACATCAAACAACATAGAAGGTTACACAGAGCATGGTTCCTGGGAAACTGGCAGGGCTCGACCAATACGATGGTGATAAAAGTGCATGCAGCAGGGGACGGGTGAAGGGTTCAGAGTCTTCCATGGGGCCATAATGAAAAGTGACGGTGAGAACCATTAGGAGGAGAAATAAACTGGAAACTTTAGGGGCAAGATTGTCTGAAATAGCAAAGGGTTGGCAGACAGGTACATATCTGAGCGGCTTGACCATATGGCTTAGTCGAGACAAGAACGCAGAGCTGATTCATGACTCTGGAGATCGTGTGAGATGGCAAACCACGCTTCTATGCATGTCACATGATGATGATGACACTGTTAGTGAGAACGACGTTAGGCAAATGCCTTGCTAGTTAATACTGATTTTCATAATAGGCCAGAACCGCCGCAATTCAATTTCGCAAACATGTGACGCACCACCTAGTTTGGGAACAATCCAGTTAGCAGAGCTGACAACATAGATTCAATTACAGCATTTGACTACCATCGCTTGTAGAAGGAAATATGGTTTGTGTGTCTTCATTTGTGAGTGTCTTCTTTTATGAGTGTCTTCATTTGTGTATGTCTTCATTCATGAGTATCGTTATTTGAGTGTGTCTCCATTTGTGTGTGTGTCTCCATTTGTGTGTGTGTCTCCATTTGTGTGTGTCTACACTGGGGGTGTCTACACTGTGAGTTTATGTGAGTGTCTTCACTGTGAGTGTCTTTATAGTGTGTGTCTTCACTGTGAGTGTCTTCACTGTTAATGTCTTCAGTGTGGGTGTCTTCATTGTGGGTGTCTTCACTGTGGGTGTCTTCACTGTGAGTGTCTTCACTGTGAGTGTCTTTACTGTGGGTGTCTTCACTGTGGGTGTCTTCACTGTGAGTGTCTTCACTGTAGGTGTCTTCACTGTGAGTGTCTTTACTGTAGGTGTCTTCACTGTGAATGTCTTCACTGTAGGTGTCTTCCCTGTGAGTGTCTTCACTGTAGGTGTCTTCACTGTGAGTGTCTTCACTGTGAGTGTCTTCACTGTGGGTGTCTTCACTGTGAGTGTCTTCACTGTGAGTGTCTTCACTGTAGGTGTCTTCACTGTGAGTGTCTTCACTGTGTCTTCATTGTGAGTGTCTACACTGAAAGTATCTTCACTGTGTCTTCATTGTGTGTGTCTACACTGAAAGTGTCTTCACTGTGTCTTAATTGTGAGTGTCTTCACTGTAGATGTCTTGTGTCCTTACTGTGAGTGTCTTCACTGTGAGTGTCTTCACTGTGAGTGTCTTCACGGTTAGTGTCGATATCTCTTCAAACACATAGACAACTCAGAGGCATTCATTAACACGCATTTGAGGCAAAGAAAATACTTAAATATCCCAGGAGAAGGCACCTCGCTGATGGAACATCGAAGTACACTTAGTCAACCAACAAGGTGACAGCGTCAGTTGAAGGGACAATACCTTACTATCAAAACTGAATATCCGGTACGGAAATCATGATAGATATTCAGGTTTGATAGTCAGGAAACCTGGATTCAAATAACCGTGCTGTTTAAAAACCACTCATCATCAACAATATGCTAATGCAGAAGTTGATGTCACGATTCTCCTCTCAAAAGTGCTAAATGATTAGAAGATTAGCCCAGCTTGTCAAAATCCACAGTTAAGATGACATTATTATTCTGAATTTAGAATAGAAACAATGCGGACATACACAAGTATAAGTCAACCAAAAAGTGCAGTCAACAATAAAGAAACTGCGAATGTTAAAAGTGTAGATGATTTTCGTTCAATAATCAACAGCAATGGGGACTAATGGGGACAAGTTAGTCGGAGACTGACAGAGCAATGCGGAGATTAAACAGTATTAAGAAGACGCGGAACAGCACCAGCAATACAAATTACTGTAACATATTTGAGAATAGGCACCTTTGAAAGTGACAACATACACATGTTAGTCGAGGACCATGTCACAATCAATCAATCAATCAATTATGTGCCATGCCGGAAAGCGTGGGCGGTCATGATTCGCCATTTCACTCGATCACCAGAGTCGTGGATCAGCTCAGTGTTCCTGTCTCGTCCATGCCATGTGGCCAAGCCATCCAGGTATTTTCCTCTCGGTCTTCCTCTTGGTCTGTTCCCTTCGATCTTGCCAGCTGTCACTAAGTTCTCCAGTCCATTTCTTCTCATAACATGTCCAAAAAATTTTGACTGTCTACGTCTAATTTCTCTAATCAATCTACGATTTTCATTTGTCTCTTGTAGACACACTGTCACAATCAGTGTGTAAGAAAATCTGGGCTTTTGAACTTAACTTTAAATTATAAAACAATTCTGAGGACATCGTGGACAAACAATAATTTAAAAAAATAAAACGTTGCATATGTTCCTTACAGGCCGTCGAAATAAACCTCAGTATTTATTGGCTTTTGATATTTTCTAGGCAATTTTACATCCCGTAGTTGCCTTTGCTTTCTGAACGGTCAACGCTCACACAAGTGTAAATATCAAATCTGCTCTCAAATCGTCTGTGGCTGACTTCGAGTCCTGAATGTCGAGATTGTGAAACTTCGTTGATTCTCCCTTAGCCACAGACGCTGGTATTGTTGATCATGACGAAGTAAAACACCGACACTCTACCAGATCTCAACATCGAAGACAAGTGGTTCATACTCAGATTCCTGTTTCAGGAACTGACATACTCTGGTAATTCTGGCCACATTACACGCATACAACATTTGTTTAGAGGGAACATTGATGGAAAGCATGGCTCTTGGGTGGAGGACAGGCGTCGACACTGGAGACACACTGGTGACACACTGGAGACACACTGGAGACTGCACACTTGTGATACACTGGAGACACACTGGAGACACAATGGAGACACACTGGAGACACACTGGAGACTGCACACTGGTGATACACTGGAGACACACTGGAGACACACTGGAGACACAATGGAGACACACTGGAGACACACTGGAGGAGACACACTGAAGACTACACACTGGAGACACACTGGAGACACTGGAGACACACTGGAGACACACTGAAGACACACTGAAGACACACTGGAGACACATTGGAGAAGACACACTGGAGGATACACACTGGAGACACACTGGAGGAGACACACTGGAGACACACTGGAGGAGACACACTGGAGACACACTGCAGACACACTAGAGGAGGCACACTGGAGACACACTGGAGACGCACTGGAGACACACTGGAGACACACTGGAGGAGACACACTGGAAACAAACTGGAGACACACTGGAGGAGACACACTGGAGACACACTGGAGACATACTGGAGACACACTAGAGACATACAGGAGACACATTGGAGACATACTGGAGACACACTGGAGACATACAGGAGACACACTGGAGACGCACTGGAGACATACAGGAGACACACTGGAGTCACACTGGAGACTACACACTGGAGACACACTGGAGACACAATGGAGATACACTGGAGACACACTGGAGACACACTGAAGATACACTGGAGATACACTGGAGACATACTGAAGATACACTGGAGATACACTGGAGACACACTGGAGGTATACTGGAGACACACTGGAGATACACTGGAGACACAATGGAGATACACTGGAGACACAATGGAGATACACTGGAGACACACTGAAGATACACTGGAGACAAACTGGAGACAAACTGAAGATACACCGGAGACACACTAGAGGTATACTGGAGACACACTGGGGATACACTGGAGATACACTGGAGACACAATGGAGATACACTGGAGACACAATGGAGATACACTGGAGACACACTGGAGATACACTGGAGATACACTGGAGACACAATGGAGATACACTGAAGACACAATGGAGATACACTGGAGACACACTGAAGTTACACTGGAGATACACTGGAGACACACTGGAGGTATACTGGAGACACACTGGAGATACACTGGAGACACAATGGAGATACACTGGAGACACACTGAAGATACACTGGAGATACACTGGAGACACACTGGAGGTATACTGGAGATACACTGGAGACACAATGGAGATACACTAGAGACACACTGAAGATACACTGGAGATACACTGGAGACACACTGGAGGTATACTGGATACACACTGGAGACTACACACTGTAAACACACTGAAGACACAATGGAGATACACTAGAGACACAATAGAGACACAATGGAGACACGCTGGAGACACACTGGAGGAGACACACTGGAGACACCTGGAGACACAATGGAGACACACTGGAGACACAAGGGAGACCCACTGGAGGAGACACAAGGGAGATCCACTGGAGGAGACAAACTGGAGACACACTGGAGGAGACACACTGGAGACACACTGGAGACACACTGGAGACTAGACACTGGAGACACACTGGAGACTACACACTGGAGACACACTGGAGACACACTGGAGACACACTGAAGACATACTGGAGACATACTGGAGATACACTGGAAACTACACACTAGAGACTACACACTGGAGACCCACTGGAGACACACTGAAGACATACTGGAGACATAATGGAAATACACTGGAAACTACACACTGGAGATTGCACACTGGAGACACACTGGAGACACACTGAAGACACACTGGAGACACACTGAAGACACACTGGAGACATACTGGAGATATACTGGAGATACACAGGAAACTACACACTAGAGACTACACACTGGAGAAACACTGGAGACACACTGGAGACATACTGGAGACATACTGGAAATACACTGGAAACTACACACTGGAGACTACACACTGGAGACACACTGGAGACATACTGGAGATACACTGGAGACACATTGGAGACTACACACTGGAGACAACACACTGGATACTACAGACTGGAGACACACTGGAGACACACTGGAGACACACACTGGAGACACACACTGGAGACACACTGAGCATGGACATGCATGTGGCTGGGGAACTGCTAAAGGACCGAGAAGATTTCGACGGGCCATGATGGGAGCAGTAATCACATCTGATGGGAGATGCCTTGAGGAGATTAGAACAGGAATCGCCATGGCGAACTAGCCTTTTGTAAGATGGAAAACATACTGACCAATAAAAAAATATGTTATTTGCACCGAGAAAAAGAGTGTTGAGGTGCTACAAAGGATGTGAAGCGTGGATAATGAGCAAACAGGCTGAAAAACATCTGATGGCTGTGGAAATGTGATTTCTAAAGTAAATGCAAAGAATACAATGGACAGACAGAAACACCAATGACCAAGTCCTACAAGAGACAAATCAAAATCGTAAACTGATTAGAGAAGTGAGGACGTAAATAATAGTTTTGGTCACGTTATGAGAAGAAATAAATTGGAGAACTTGGTGACAACTGGCAAGATTAAGGGGAAAATAACAAGAGTAAGCCAGAGAAGTAAATACCTGGAAGGCTTGACGACGTGGTATGCTCAAGACAAGAACACTGAGCTGATCCATGACTGGAGATAGAGTGAAATGGCGAGACATGACTGCCCACGATTAGCAGCATGGCACATGGCACATGGCACATGGCACATGGCACATGGCACATGATGATGATGTGATAATAATGGGAGCCACGTCCTGCAAAGATCTGCCATCTGATGAAAGAAAGTAACATCAAATATACACATGTGTAAAGTAACAAACTGGGCACTGTAGGTACACTCATTTAATTGTGTGATGAAAGTAATAAATAAACACGCAGAAACCTGTTCAATGATTCACGAAGTCATTTATCAACGTGTCTTTGCTCTATTTAAAAATGAATTAATAAAGGAAGAATTAAGCGTAGAATCAGATTGTTCATGCATTGATGGTAGCGAGTAGCTACACTATGAAGGATATAGTGAGGTCAAGTATTTTCCGATATAACTGGGACATCAATTCCACATTACGCATTCCAGAGTCAGAAACAATATCATTCTCAAAACAACAACACTGACCTTTAGTTAGGCCAAGTTTGAGATTGCTTCCCTATTAAGGACATTACTTGCAAGATATTCAGTTTTCCAAGACATGATATTCTCCTCAAGCCTGTGTGGGAGATCGTGGTTCAAGAAGGTAGCGAATACTGTTGGAAACCGCTTGTCTCTTGTTTAGTTATCGATGAGATTGAATCAACACGCTCTAAGATGGAGGTTAGTGGCGGAGGCATTTTCTTGAAGTTTTATAGACAAGCCACTCAATCATGTCACTATTGCTTTCCGTTCACACACGAACTGAGTATATAGGCACACAGACGATACATTTTTAGATGGTGAGTCTGATATACAGACGGTTAGTTAGACAGACAGACGGTACCTTGTTAGACGGACAGACATACCTGATCTTGTTAGAAGGTAGGCGAAGAGACAGACAGACAGACAGACAGACAGACAGACAGGCAAGAGGAATAAGAAGAAGAAGATAAAAGAACAAGAACAAGACGAGGACAAGTCGAAGGATGATGATGCTGTGGAGGAGCAGTAGGAGAAGACGATGAGGATGAAGAGAAGGATGAGGGACAAGCAAAAGAACACAAATACGGAGAAAAGAATACGAATAAGGAGGAGAAGAAGTAGAACAACAACAATTGAAGAAGGAAGGGGAAGAGGAGGAGAAATTAAAACAAGAGGCACAAAATGAAGATGACGAAGAAAAGAAGAAGAAGCAGTAAACAACTCTCGTGATTCTGTGATGTCAGATTCTTCCAACTGCAGAACTAGCATATCAGATTTCATTCGCCTGTCTTTCGAGATAATTATTTACACACGTCGACCACATGTTCCCTCATTCAGCCACTTATTAATACAATCAGTACAATAAAGAATGATAATAGAACGTGATACAACTGGCCATGCATTAAGCTTTATACGTTGCATTCACACGACTAAAGATGCTACTCCACACAGTGATTGAACGAGTGCACCAAGACACTCTGAAGCAATTTGGGGAAATTTTAAAACCAATCGAATAAAATGTGTCTTCCTTGCGGCTGTATGCTACAAGAACATTTGAGGAGTTCACAGGAAGTCCCATTCCATGTTTTCCCAGGCAATTTGTCACTCGAGTATCCAAACAAGTACACCAAACGAACACGGTTTCAGAATTCACGAGATATTTCATAAGGTCAAAACATATTGGTGTGAGCTGAACAAATTCAGCCACGTATTCGTTGATTTGAAATTTGGGGAAGAAATGTTGAATGTATTGAACGACCCTATAGCACCGATCCAACATGTGGGCGAGCGGGTGTTGTGGATTAACTATCTAAGGGTGAGCAGACAGTTAACACACTGCTAAGTGTTTACGAATTGTTACGATTATCGTTTACTGTTTCAAAATGCACCTCTCTTTGATATAGCAGATTTTCAATTAACCACTGCCATAGGGCGATAACTGCACCTGTTTACTGTTTGTTGTGTTGTTTGCTGTTGGTGTCTGTGTTTTGTTTTGCTGAATGTTTTTTTTTTTGGTTTCAAAATACATTCTGTCGTGGGAGTGACAGTTGTTAAATCACTCAGTACCAGGAATACACACAGTTTCCATGAAGGTCGTATCCAGTCTATATAAAGGATAAGATATATAACTTGTATATTTATATTTTCATGTATTTGCTTTCATGTAGTTGTGCCGGTTTGTGTTTGTTTATTCTGTGCTGACAAAGGCTTTAGCCGCAACAATTATTGTGTTGTTTGCCATCGTCTTCAAGTAAAGCTTACTGCTTGCTTCTCGTATGTTTTGGTGATTCATTCCCAGACTACAACTAGATACGGTCATAGTTGTGTATGCATTGGCGCGGAGCTGCTAATGTAGAATGTGGGCGAGGGGGGGGGGGGGGGGGGGGGGTAGGTTTTGTCCAGGTGCGTATCAAATACGCAATATATCAATATTAAGAAATGCGGAAAGATCATTTACAGACCTGTAAGATGGCATGCAATCTTAATCGGCAGCATTTGCTCTCTCCATAGGAATGAGTCTTAGATCAAATCGGTGTTGTTACCATCTGCCCAAGCCTTCCACCAATGTGTTTTGTCTCTCCATTTCCCCATCCAGCCTGCTAGTTGTGATTATTTTTTCAAATTAATCTCAAATCCCGGGAAAAAACAACAACAAATAAATCAATTTGATTATTGCTTGCTGGTAGTTAGGCGGCCTGGTGTGCCTTGCCAGTCGAGAAGACCTGATCATTCGGGGCCACATCGATTGACGGATGTCAGTCGCAGCGATCGGGCAAATTTTGAGCTATAGCTTACGATGGGTGACGTTGTGATATTCTTGTTTGATAATTTGGTCGCGTCTAGCGCGTGCCGCATGGTTTAGTGGGTACACATCCTCGTCACACGCCAGTGATCCGGGGTTTAATCCCGGGTCCAGTCAAGGCTATGTACTACTGATGAACTCAAACGAGAGCGAAACTCGAGTCTAGTGCTTCCATATTGACGCCTTAGGTTCATACCGGAATACAATCAGCGTTGCCAGTAGTGGGTTCAAATCCCGGAAAAAACCAAATAAATCAGTTTTCAACTTTATTTCTCCACTTAATGTTGCATATGCACGCGTGTGTCTGTATGTGTGTATAGATGTAAATATTTGTGAAAGGGATTATATGTGTGTGCGTGTGTGTATGTATATGTATATATGTTTGTGAGCGTATATGTTGCGTGTGTTAGTGCATATGCGTGAACGTATGAATGTGTTTATATGCACACGCCTGTATGTTTGTGATATGTGCTTAAGGGTGTATATGTATATGTGCGTATATTTAAACACAGTGATTAGAAACAAGTACGGTAAGTGATTAATTCCTTGTAACTGAATCAGCCAGACTTCCCCTGTGGCTGTTAAACTACACTATCATTAGCTTTGAGAACCATCAAAGTGTATACGCACTCAAGTACTGTAACAACTGGCTGTGAGAGCATAGGTTAATGTAACAATCTATTAGTAGATAAATAGTTAATGTAACAACTGGCGGATAGAGTAAGAGATAGTGTAACTACTTGTTATAATAGCAAGAGTTAATGTAACAACTGACTGATAGAACAAAAGTTACTGTAAAAAATGACTGATAGAGCAATAGTTAATGTAACAACTGACAGATAGCGTTAATGTAACAAACAAGTAATAGAGCAAGAGTAAATGTAACAGTTGACTGATAGAGCAAGAGTTAATATAACAACTGGTTGATAGAGCAAGAGTTAATGTAACAACTGACAGACAGCGTTAATGTAACAAACAAGTAATAGAGCAAGAGTAAATGTAACAACTAACTGATAGAGCAAGAGTTAATGTAACAACTGGTTGATAGAGCAAGAGTTAATGTAACAACTAACTGATAGAGCAAGAGTTAATGTAACAACTAACTGATAGAGCAAGAGTTAATGTAACAACTGGTTGATAGAGCAAGAGTTAATGTAACAACTAACTGATAGAGCAAGAGTTAATGTAACAACTAACTGATAGAGCAAGAGTTAATATAACAACTGGTTGATAGAGCAAGAGTTAATGTAACAACTAACTGATAGAGCAAGAGTTAATGTAACAACTAACTGATAGAGCAAGAGTTAATGTAACAACTAACTGATAGAGCAAGAGTTAATGTAACAACTGGTTGATAGAGCAAGAGTTAATGTAACAACTAACTGATAGAGCAAGAGTTAATGTAACAACTAACTGATAGAGCAAGAGTTAATGTAACAACTAACTGATAGAGCAAGAGTTAATGTAACAACTGGTTGATAGAGCAAGGGTTAATGTAACAACTAACTGATAGAGCAAGAGTTAATGTAACAACTAACTGATAGAGCAAGAGTTAATGTAACAACTGGTTGATAGAGCAAGAGTTAATGTAACAACTACTGATAGAGCAAGAGTTAATGTAACAACTAACTGATAGAGCAAGAGTTAATATAACAACTGGGTTGATAGAGCAAGAGTTAATGTAACAACTAACTGATAGAGCAAGAGTTAATGTAACAACTAACTGATAGAGCAAGAGTTAATATACAACTGGTTGATAGAGCAAGAGTTAATGTAAACAACTAACTGATAGAGCAAGAGTTAATGTAACAACTAACTGATAGAGCAAGAGTTAATATAACAACTGGTTGATAGAGCAAGAGTTAATGTAACAACTAACTGATAGAGCAAGAGTTAATGTAACAACTAACTGATAGAGCAAGAGTTAATGTAACAACTAACTGATAGAGCAAGAGTTAATGTAACAACTAACTGATAGAGCAAGAGTTAATATAACAACTGGTTGATAGAGCAAGAGTTAATGTAACAACTAACTGATAGAGCAAGAGTTAATATAACAAACGAGTAATAGAACAAGAGTTAATGTGACAACTGGCTGATAGAGCAAGGGTTAACGTAACATATGAGTAAGGATAGAGCAAGAGTCGATGTAACAACTGGCTGACAGAGAACGAGTTAACGAAACAAATGAGTAATAGAGCAAGAGTTAATGTAACAACTGGCTGATAGAGAACGAGTTAATTTAACAATAGATTCATGGAGGAATAGTAAATGTAACAACTGGCTAAAAGAGCAAGAGTTAATATAATAACTGGCTGATAGAGAACGAGTTAATTTAACAACTAGACTCATGGAGGCAATAGTAAATGTAACAACTGACTAAAAGAGCAAGAGTTAATATAACAACCGGCTGATAGAGAACGAGTTAATATAACAACTGACTGATAGAGCATTAGTTAATGTAACAACTGGCTGATTGAGCAGGAGTTAATGTTACAACTTGCTGACAGAGCAAGAGCAAATGTAGCAACTGAGTGGTCTAGATGAACTAAATATAATAACTGGCTTTTAGAGAAACAGTCAATTCACAACTGAATGGCAGAGACAGAGTTAAACAAAGTCAACGCCATTCACCACGTGCCATATTACGATGATAAATCATGCATGTACTTGCCCTAAAATAGAATTATCCCCGCTCTGGCACAACCGACAGGACGGACATCCTTCGGCCGTCTTCTTCTTTGGAGAAAGTCTTAATTACTACAGTTTGACTGTCAAGGGCAACCTTGGAAGTCTGCCAGCAGACATTGGGACTTCAAAGTATCCCTGGGCGGCTGCAAATATTGACATTGAAGTTTACTATCAAGGGAATGTCTTGGATCGGTTCAGTTTGTGGATAATTAGAAACAGCGTCACTTGGGACTAGTGGGATATCAGAACCTCGCGGGCAACTACAGGACATTTCCAGGGAGACATTTTTTTAGAGGATAATGTGCAGAGACAATCCAGAGTTTATCAGGAACAAGCAGAAGATGGAGGAGACGGCAAAATTAAAACACTGTATACGCACTCAATAAACATAGAGATGCGTACATTAAACTAACAACTGTTTCAATTATTGTATCTAAGAGATTCGATTGTTTGATAACTGTTATAATGAGGGGGTGTAGTTGTGGCGAAAAGATGAGCGCCAACACCATACTATCGTATCGATTTCCGACCGAGCTAGTGTCACTTCTGCAGCCCCATTTAAGTGTTTTATTATGCCACCTAGCCGTATTTAACAATAATTCATTTTATGCTAGCCCAAGATGCTCTCCAATACCCATTCCGTTTGTTTTCTATTTCAGATAGCTCTACCTGTAACTCCTTCTGAACAAAACAGCCGTTATCATTAGCATTGCAGTAAAGGCCGGTCATCCACATCAACATCTTCATCATCGTGTACTGTGTCAAGTCGGGTAGGTGTTCATGTCTCTCCACCGATCTCGGTCCCGGGTGTTCTGAATCTGTTCTGTTGATGACATTCAAGTGATTTATTACATAGGATCTTCTGAACGACAATCTCTGTAACGCAGCTTCTATCTGATTGATGACTGTTCCCAAATAATTAATGAATTGAGGATGTTAAGCATTGTTTTGTTACACTGCAATAGTTTATTTTGATGTCAGCTTTCTCTTTGCCCGTTTCATTGTCTCTGTTTTCTTGATATTAAGCAAGGTCCCACTTCAGCAGTCTGTATTACCACAATGTCCAACATTTGTTATAGATCTCCTGCGAGTATAGCTATCAATACCCTGTCGTCTGCATAAGGGAGGTTGTTTATAGCAAAACACTCAACTCGTATTCCAGGTCTATCTGTGAACTCTCTCAAAATATAATTTCCTTTAGAGAAAGGAAAGTCCTCCTGACTAAACAAAAGCTTATCTTACTCATCGCTGTAAATGTATATAATTTCAAACTTTCGCTCTTATGTTCATTGCTGGTATTTGATGTCTGTGAAGTCTGTGATGAATGTAATGTTTTTGATGTCTGTAACGTCTGTGATGTCTGTGGGGTCTATGATGTCAGTGTTGTCTGTGCGGTCTGTGATATCTGTGAGGTCTGTGATGTGTGTGATGTCTATAATGTCTGTGAGGTATGTGATGTTTGTGATGTTTATGAGGTATGTGATGTCAATTATGGCTGTGATGTATGTGGTGTCTGTGATGTCTATGATTTATGTGATGTCTGTGAAGTCTTTAATGTCTGAAAGGTCTCTGAGGTCTGTGAAGTCTGTGATGTCTGTGAGGTCTCTGAAGCCTGTGAGGTCTGTGATGTCTGTGAGGTCTCTGAGGTCTGTGATGTCTGTGATGTATATAGTGTCTGTGAGGTTTGTGATGTCTGTGAGGTCTGTGATGTCTGTGAGGTCTGTGATGTCTGATGTCTGTGAGGTCTGTGATGTCTGTGAGGTCTGTGAGGTCTGATGTCTGTGAGGTTTGTGATGTCTGTGATGTATGTGGTGTCTGTGAGGTTTGTGATGTCTGTGATGTCTGTGAGGTCTGTGAGGTATGTGATGTCTGTGATGTCTGTGATGTCTATGATGTATGTGATGTCTGTGATGTATGTGAGGTCTGTGATGTCTGTGAGGTCTGTGATTTATTTTGTGACTCTGATGTCTGTGATGTCTGTGAGGTTTGTGATGTCTGTGAGGTCTCTGAGGTCTGTGATGTCTGTGAGGTCTGTGATGTCTGTGAGGTCTGTGATGTCTGATGTCTGTGAGGTCAGTGATGACCGTTAGGTTTGTGAGGTGTGTGAGGCTATAGGCAGTAGGCTTTGTTGTGGTTGTTGTTGTTGTTATTGTTGACAGCATGTAAACAATCCCTACTATCGTGAGGATTCGAACACATGGCCACTGGGGCGATACGCAAACGTCTCAGTCACAGACGGCTGAGGAACTACTCCACTTGATTGTTCCAATTCGCTTAAATTGCTCCCATTCCCTGGACGCAATGGCTTACACTGTTCATCTATTGTCTAATTTGCCCTGTCTTACCGAAAAATCTGGCCCTGCGTTTTTTCCACCTGCAGGGAAGAGGCGTGTTTTCTCACTGTCTGTGTTGTAATTTCACGTGAACTGTCCTACTGTCATCAGAATTCAGCAGCTGGTTTTTGTTTTTGTTTTTTGGTTTTTCGTGTCCTCGCCTTGAACTAGAGCATAGTTAACATACGTGAAAATATTACTGTTAATGGTTACTACTAGTGAGTGCAGTGGACGTATTTTACAAACGGATTAGCTTTCCCTAGTTACCAATGTCTCCCGCCATCGAACGAACTCCCTCCGACTATCTGTGGTTCTTTTATTGACGTCCCCAAGTCAAGGACGAGAAGTCAACATTTAAGTGCAAATAACCGGCGTGTGGAACGTACCCACGTCGTCTCAGTCAGTAGAGAAAGTTAAGTATGTTTAACCTCTCAGTCACGAGGACCTCCAGCTGTATTAATAAGTCATATTACAATAGGGAAATCTGAATGGCCGATCAGACAGCTTTAAAGTAAAGACCATTTCTCTCCGACTTGGTATGTATTGGGTATAAGGTGCTAACCCCATATTCTATAGACCAAAGGGAACCCCACAGATGATGTAGTCAATATAACGTGACCGCCTTTACTTTACAAATCATTTCTTGGTAACCAATTTGTAATATGTCGACATGTGAGCTCAAGTAACTGGTATAAGGGAGTCTCCGTGGCCAAGTGGTTAAGCGTCTGCCTCGCACTCAGGAGGTTGTGGGTTCGATTTCGGACTACATCTTTCGGTTAAAGAATGCATTTTTCTCGGAGACTCCTAGGGGGTCATCGCTGGAGCTACAGAGTTCGTGCTTTGAGCGACGCTTTCGGCAGGCCGCGCTGCAGGAAAGAGACCGAGCCTATATAGGATAAAACTCAGTGCAATAAAGTCGATCATCTCGACTTTAAGTCGTTTTTTTAAATTGAATAAATCAGCTTCGATGTGAATTCGATGACCGGAAATAGCAATGGTAAAGCTCTCACAACCTTAAAGAACACGTGAACAGATAGGTGGAATTCGTTGAGGAATGATTGTACTTTCCCGGAATGAGTTCCATTGACTGTAATTGCACACTCAGGCAGCCTCAATGCCATCTACATGACCAACGGACGGACAGGCAAGCGGGCCAGCCATTATGCTACAGCGGCTTCCTATACAAGTATGCTGCTATAAGTCTGTCCAGAAATTAATGCCGTCATTCACGATCAATTATTTTGAAAACTGTCTGTTGCATCGTTATGAAATTTTTCCTGCCATCTTATCTTTAACCCCACCCAGGGAATATGTCTTTGATAGGTCCAAAAGCAACTTAAATCATGAAAAGCGACTACATTTCGTTGAAGTTTTGGTGAAAAACTAGTGATTTCTCGCTAACAAACTTGTTTTACAGTAATGAATACCCCGCCAATTCCGATGACGACACAAGGCGTACCCGGATTCGTATTGGAGTGGGTGCAATGTCTACTCTGCTGAGAGGAACATGAGTACCTGTTTTGCACGTCGAATATAGCTGTGAATGTCTCTGTAGTGGGCTTCCTTCATAACGGTCATGATGTTGGTCCTCTTTTCACTGAAGTTTATTCGTATGTTCGTGTGTTGCCCACCCATTTGACAACGTGTTTCTTCTCACGTTTATTGTTATGCCACAATATGTCAGTTCCCTCCACAATATTACTCTTCGGTTGGTATTAAATGCGTCCAGAGCTTTTATTTTTCAATGCCAGTTGTTTGTCACCTTTGAGGGCTTATGGAATTGAAAATTCATCACTGAAGAATACAAACTGTTGCTATTGACAAGTTGTATTGTTTGTGCCTATGCTGTCATGTTATGGGCCTGCAATTCTTCTTCTGAATACTTGGAGCAAAAATATCCAAGTAGGTGTGCATGTGGATTAATGTATGCGATCTGCCCAGACCTTAATCTGTGTCGGACTATTCCAGTAGGATGATGACTGCTCTCGGTTGCATAAAATTCAATCCATCCTTTATCCAATAGACATCCTCCTCTTTCAACACGTGGTCCTCACATTTTTTTCCACTAACTTTTATCAATATTTAATAGCGCGGACTATGTTAGTATCTTGAAGTCAGACAATTTGAATATAGTATTGTCAGCTGACACTTGTCCTTTAATTTTAGCTCACACAAGTTCTATAGGGTTAAAATGAGAATGGTACGGCGGAAGTCTCAAACACCTATGACGATGCTCCTCTATCAACTTGTCGATTTGATATTTCTTGCTTTTTGGCGCATGTTTTACATAGGACAACAATTCTAGCTAGAAATACGTTTCTGGAAATGGTATGTTTTCCATTCGGAGCCATATCTTTATTGCTCCCTTTGTGCTCGATGCTGTAGGTATTTTGTCTTCTTGAGCAACAACATTGACATCATGCATTGTTCATAATTGGACACGACGATCTATCTAGAGATTGAAGCACTGTATTCTCGAGCCAATCTCTAAATACATTACCATTCATCTTATTATGATAATCCCTATTGTCTGTATGCTTTGATACGAACACGAGTCCATGCATTCTGTAATAAGCCATTATGCGTACTATCACCATAGGCCATGACCAAAAGCTGTCCTGTATTACTGGGCACTTATCGTTTTATCTGTCCATCCACTGATCGCCATTCCTTATCACTTGTGTGTTGCGCAGTGATCCACGTTTCATCCAAAAAAATTTCATAATTTTCGTTGCGCATTTCCCTTATTTCACGTAGATATCTGCTTCTCGTGGCTCCTAAATGCGATTGCTCGCAAAGGATATTTCTACCTCCCTTGTATTTTCTAAAAGTGAAGCCTAATGTCCTTATAATTTTCTACAAAGATGTTTTGGATAGCTCCATGTTATTGTTCTTTCTCAACCAAACCCTAAGTTTTCTTACAGTCACTGTTTCTTTGGCATCCAGCATTTTTATAATACTAGATAATCCTGGATATAAAATCCAAAATTTTTATAATTTTAGGAATCTCTGTGGCGAAGTGGCCAAGCCGTTTGACTCGGGCTCCAAAGGTTGTGGGTTCGATTTTGGGCCGTGTCCTTCGATTCACGAGTTAAATTTTGCAGAGACTCCTGTGAGTTGTCGCTAGAGCTGCGGAGTTCGTGCTTTGTGCAACGCTTTCCACGCTGCGGAAAAAGACCGAGCCATATGGGATAGAACCCGGTTCAATGAAGTCGACCCTGTCGACTTTTAAGCGACTTTTTAAAAGCATTTTTATAATAGTTCGCCTTATGACACCCTTGTCAAGGCTGTCTACAATAACCTTTCTACTTACCTTTTAGTTATTGCGTGGTGGTTTAATTCTATATTCTTGCATCTATCGACGAAATTACCGTTTACTCAAACCCAATGCATGCACTGTTCTTTTTTTTCGGAATTAGTAATTGTATAAAACACTTTCCTGCGATCAGCTTCTTGACAAAAATATGTGCACAACTTCATAGCGATGCTTTGAAGTGTACAAAATTTCACATTCAATCCCATTGAACAATATTCACACATTCAGATGTTAGCGATAAGTGGTAAGATTTTTAAAAAAAATCAGGTTTCATGAAAGAACCCGCATTGACGGCACCTCTGAACACTCCCAGTTTAAATAGCGCGAGGTTCTTGCCATAGGCCAACCCCGTGAACCACGGAGAATATTCAACATTGAACACTGATTTTCTGGCTGACGGTGTAATACATTTAAAATTATGGACTTAATCTCTGAGCTGTAAATTATATACAGCATATAAACAAACATTGAAATCTGCTGTACAATCTCCAGAACAATAATTTTTTTGTTGGGTGGACATAATGAAAAGGTTATATACTAAATCTCATCATTTTCCCTCAGTCGGTTACTGAGATATGGAGTTTTTATATGGAGGCAACCAAATGTAAATGCACTATAGTACAGCAGTTCTGATACAAGTATGCTGCTAATACAACATTTCTGATACAAGTATGCTGCTAGTGCAACATTTCTAATACAAGTATGCTGCTAATACAACAATTCAAATACAAGTATGCTGCTAATACATCATTTCTGATACAAGTATGCTGGTAGTACAACAATTCAAATACAAGTATGCTGCTAATACATCATTTCTGATACAACTATGCTGCTAGTACAACAATTCAAATACAAGTATGCTGCTAATACATCATTTCTGATACTTTTATGCTGTTTAGTACCCCAATTCAAATACACGTATGCTGCAAATACCCATTTCTGATACAGTATGCTCCTAGTACAACAATTCAAATAAAATAGGTGCTAGTACATTATTTTCTGATTAAGAAAGCTGCTAATACATCATTTCTGATAAAAATTTCTGGTTTTACAACAATTCCAAACAATATGCTGCTAATACATCATTTCTGATACAAGTATGCTGCTAGTACAACAATTCAAATACACGTATGCTGCTAATACATCATTTCTGATACAAGTATGCTGCTAGTACAACAATTCAAATACAAGTATGGTGCTAGTACAACATTTCTGATACAAGTATGCTGCTAATACATCATTTCTGATACAAGTATGCTGCTAGTACAACAATTCAAATACAAGTATGCTACTAATACATCATTTCTGATACAAGTATGCTGCTAGTACAACAATTCAAATACAAGTATGGTGCTAGTACAACATTTCTGATACAAGTATGCTGCTAATACATCATTTCTGATCAAATCTTTTTAGTACAAATTCAAATAAAATTATGCTGCAAATACATCATTTCTGATACACGTATGCTGCTAGTACAACAATTCAAATACAAGTATGCTGCTAATACAACATTTCTGATACACGTATGATGCTAGTACAACATTTCTGATACACGTATGCTGCTAGTACAGCAATTCAAATACAAGCCTGCGGCAATTTCACATTTCCTGAAACTCCCCCAAGACGCAAGGAAGTGTGCTTTACCTGTACTCTGTTGGTTCTTCTGTTGGTGTGATTCATAAATATCATGTGCCACTTCCTGATGGATTTGCTGAGATATCTCTGTTTTAGCTCTAGTTTTTTAATTTTCCCTAGCTTGTGTCTTCTTGTATTAATAATACGGGTTTGATCCATATCTTCTGAACCACATGTTTCCCCTACCCCCCCCCTTTTGGGCCCATGTTATTACGCATTGCCTAACATTCGCGCTCAAAAGGACACACAACCCACGCCCACTTTTTCAGTCGCCTAATTTTGTGTGTGTGATATTTCGGTATTTCGTGACATTACTCTTTCTTGTAATTATTTTTTTCTTTATGGCGATTCTTTTATTTATCTGTGTGTCCTATTTTCCTCGGATATACCACTTTTCAAGGTTAACAAACTGGATCACTGTGCAGTTTTAAGTCCACGTTTAGTAACAATATTATGTGTGATTGCAAATATGTGATAAATTTAAACAAGGTGATGTAAAAAAGCTGTTGACAAATTTGTCACACATCATTTGATAAATATTTTATTATATTATATTATATTATATTTTTTATTTTATATTATATTATATTATATTTTTTATATTATAAATTTTATCATCCAGTCATGTCATGTCATGTCTTTTGTTTATGTTAGGTTTTGTTTTTGTTTGCTATGCTATGTTTTGTTTGTTATGTTTTAATATTCAATTGTGTCAGTGGTTTTCCGGGACTGTCCCGAAAAACTGCCCTGTATCACGTGTCTCATTGTGTACTAAGACTTACAGGATAGACTTTAGCTCTTATGTTTAGTTTTGCATTTCATAATGACAATTTATTGCAGTCACACCAGATAAAAGTGCTCTATTACTAAACAGTTTCAGATGTCATATTGCAAATAATTAATAAATGGGTTAACCTTTAAATACTACGTAGCTGTGACATGATGGATCGACCCTCCACCTTTCCAGTCCAACACATTCATAAAAAAAACTTTTAAATTTTTAACGGAGACCATCCAGAAGCAGGACTATTCTTTAAAAAGTAGGGTTTCCCAAAAGCGGTGGGGGAGGGCACGGTATGCATCGCCTTTTTTATTGGCTATTGGGGACAGCCCAAACCCATTCACTGGGCCCATTTGAATATCTGGAGTTTGAGCCAGGATTACAAACCCGGGGCAGTCGCTATTTGTGATGGTAGGGGGCCCAAAATTCCCTTAAGAATCATAAAATATTGGTTTTCTGAATAACAGGGAACCCACTCTAAACATACTTTAATGTTGGTTAGGGCCCAGTGAACGAAAGAGAAGAATATAAATTTTTTTGAAAAATGTGAAAGTGAAAAAAAAACTTCTGTGTCCCAGTATTCTGAATACTGCTTCTTCAACCTGTCAGGTTTCCCCCTGTATACTCCAAGTGCATATCATTCCCTTGTTGTGACTGGTTGCGTATGCTTGATGATTGAATATACACTAATGCAAATTCGCAAACCTTTTGTGCATTCTTAATGCCTACATGATCATTCATAACCCAACTGTACACGCTCTTGCGATTAACTTTTGGCGTCTGGATTGGAATGTGTGATGTAACATGTACAATTTCCCTTTTGTAAATGCTGAAATGTTGGAGTGAGTGAGTGTGATTTGATAAGTGCCTCTCACATTATTAGAAAGAAGATGCTTCATATCCATATGAAAGCAGGACGTGTATGGCACGCCAGAGTTGCAAATTTCCTGTATGCCTGGGGGAAAAATTACGCTCAGGAAATTAATATAATTTCTCTCTGAAATATTAACTTGTACCTCTCTGTTGGTTTTGTTCATAAAAACCTAGTTCTACAGGACCATAGGTGTGTGAACTCTGTCTTGGGGCTGAATATACTGTATGGCTCTGCAATTTACGGACTAAACATTTTTTTTCCCATGTGTGTTTTGGTGCATATGATACAATTGCTTATGCAATTTGGCTTCTTTACCTACTGGTAGATAATACATTACTCAGGGGGGGAAAGAACACATGATGATGATATGATATTACTTGTGACCAATTTGTCTAAAGGGGTGAGGTCTGGCATTGCTGTGTTGGGTTAAATAGGACATTCATGCACCAACATTACACCATTGGAATGGTTCTGGTCTGCTAATTGGGTAAAAGCCATTTGTTGATACATATTGCTATTTCAGTTGAAATCCTATTTCCATTTTCCCCCAACATGCCTATTCATGTGCTGATTCCCAATGCCTGTCTCTGTTGCTATTCACAATGCTTGCTCATGCTGCTTGCCTTATAGTGCTTGTTTTCTGTGTCTGTTCCCATTGGGGCCCAGGTCTACTGGTTAAAACTTGAAAAACTTACACACTAAAATGCTTGTAATTGTGTTAAGCTACCCCTTTCTCAACATATGGCTTGTGATTACCACAGTAAAGGTAATAATAAAACGCTATCCCCACAGTACATTAGGTGAAATACCTTCATCGTCAACCAGGAGAGGTGTGTTTTTAACATCCTCCCTTTCCCCCCCATCTCCACTGTGTATGTTGATGTTGATAACATTTTTTTTAAAAATGAAAGAGATGTTCCATTTTGTATATCAACAGAGAACAAAAGGATGGTGGAGAGGCTTCATATATCACTGGACAACTAACCAAAGTCCCAAGAACCCAGAACTACTCCCTCTGGAGTGTAATCCATGGATAATCACAGATGAACACAGGCTGAATTGCCAACTTTTATTTCATGACAACCTGTGGCCCCAATCAGATGAAGTAACTGTTTTAAACAGAAAGCAGGAATGGTCGACATTGATGAACCTGTCTTGGTGCACAGTGAACCATACTCTTTAATGAACAAACCCATTAAGTTTGTCTCGGTCATGTTCATAGAAAGTAATCCTGTGCCCCAATGGACCACTTATTCATTCTCCTAGAACCCAAAACACAGGAATTTCCTGGAGAATTTTACCTCAGCTCTCTAACAGCTGAATGTCAATGGGAGAAAAAACAGTTCGGAATAGTCATTAATGTGATTATAATGGATTATAAGGGATCAGTACAAGTGATCATTAAATATCAGTGTCATCTGAGAAAATGAAAAAAACAAGTCTCTGGTTGTTCACTAGCCCATTCAAGAAAACTGGTGAAATGACTATAGCAGTGGATTGTTTATCTAGGACTTATCTTGGATAATACACAGCATGGTGCTCACACAGTGATATTGAATGAGACTTGAAGAGTAGGTGAGGTTAGACTGGCGAAGTGAAGTGCTGTAATATATTGGATTGTGTTCATAATCCTGGGTCTCTTCGACAAGTCATGTTCTACATGTACCGAGAATGCATCTCCCAATGTCAGGAGAGTGATATCCTCAACTATTTGAAGTACCCCAGTGACAGCATTCACAGACAGTCTGGTCAACAGTGAGATTCAGTACCATCATCCCAAATTCTGTTCTCAAGAGGAAATAATCTGCCATGGAACTTATTATAGGAAGTCTGCTACCTGGAGCTTTCCCAACATCAATTGCTGATGATAACATGATGCAACTGGTCCAGAACAGTAGTTCCTCCCTTAAGTTTCCCATGATAGGATTTTATAAAGTTCCCAAGAGACAAGAAGTGATGATAGTTACATGAATCAGTGGTGTAGTTAGAGAAGAGAGGAGGAGGAGAGTATTGAGCAGTTGGTGGAGTATTTGGGAGTTGGTGTATCATGGTTATCTGCATGCATGTTCTGCATATTTTGTACATTATGTATGTATTTATTGAAGTGCAGATATGACACAAGGGTAAACCATTGGTCTTCACTCGACCCACCATCAGCTCAATAAAGTGTATTAATGAACCAGTGTTTTAAGTACATGTCTCAGGAGAATGTCTTGTACAGTTACTGTCAAGTATTGTTTCGGGTGGATGTCTTAAAAGTTACTGTGGTTGGTTACAGATATTGTGAAAAGTCTTGTATAGATGTTGTCAAGTATCTCTTGTGATGTGTGTCTTGTGCATTGGTTGGTGTAAACATTTCTCTGTAAATGTATGTCCCACTCTTGTCAAGAACCTGTCATGTAGATGTCTTGTTTCAACAGATGTTATGTACAGTTATTGTTGAGTTTGTCTGCTAATATTGAGACCTAAAGTCCTAAGAGATAATTGGACAGCTGATATAGGTCACTTTTGACACAAACAAAATAAATAAGGGAAGATCTAATGTGACGGACGAACAGCACACTGACAACACTATGATGAGTGAATTGAATCCTCATTTGTACAGGGGCGAATAGTTCAGATCTCCTTTCGGTCTTGAAGGAACCTTTTTCTTCTTTTATAAATTTCTGTGTAGATACTTGGTAGTCTTACAGTGGGGGTTCAGAGCCAAGGGAAAAATGGTTCTCCAAAATGGCTATTGCGGGAATGATTATCTCATTTGAGAGACCTCTAGACAAAAAAACGTGCAAAATCATATCCTTTATCTTGGCTATTTATTATTCAAGATATATTTTCAGAGAACACTACTAACTAGGTCCTCTGTCTCAACCGAACATGTCACAGTAGCCAATGAGTGTGTTTTAAGTCATTCTATTTGCCCGTTGAAAAACTGGCCTTTCAAAACACGCAACAACACTTCAAAACAATTTCTTCTGTCTGCCAGGAGTGTCTTTGAGGATGGGGAATGAGGATCCTTGAATTAATCTCCTTGGGCAACATTATGTGTACAAATTCAGGAAAAAAAGGACCTGTTTTCACTCATGTCAGTAACCGGCAATCAATATCTCCTGACCATCACATGTGCACACAGTGAGAAGACACAAGAATACAATCAAATCCAGCTTGTCATATAAAACTGCAATTTCTGTTGCCCAAACTACGGTTTGAAAGGTAAGTTAATCAAATTGCCTTAATGTCAATGGAAGTAACTCTATTAAAGAAAACGCTAAATGTCCACGTGAGTAGTTTCCCTTATATGTTTCCAAACGTAAGAGTACTTTTAGTTGAGTGCCTAAATGTCCAGAGGAGACGTACGACCAACGAATTAATTTGGGCCTTTGAGCTCGAAGTTTCCACATCATTTAGTCTTCTCTCGGAAGTAGAAGTCTAGAGAAGACATTGTTAGTTGATGAGAAACAAAGATGGACGGGGGAGGGGTAAATATTTCGTGTATTTTTAAAATTATTATTCGTAATCTAAACTATGTGACCTTCTTATTGGTTAATTGCTAGTGTTTTCTATCACATTCTGTAGCAAAATTCAGTATTAAGAATGCAATAATCTGATTATTGTATCATAATTTTACAACGCATTTATATCCCCCCCCCCGCACTGTCTATATGTCTGTCTGTCTGTCGTGTCGTGTCGTGATTAGTCTAGGTCTTTATAGTCTAATCTGTCTGTCTATCGATCAATTCGATATGTCTATCTATCCACCTCATCTAAATATCTCTCTATACGCTCGATCTGTCTATCCATCCTCCCACCCAGCCATCCATCCATCTATCAATCCATCCATCCTTCCATCTATGGTCTACTCGTCTATCTGTCTGTCTCTTTATATTGTCTTCCTGCTTTCTATATGCCTACCTGCCCCTGCCTCCCCTCCTTCCTAATTAAATATCTACCTATATACCTACCTAGCCATCTAGTTGTCTGGCTATCTAGGATTTAGTTGTTCTGATGTTTCTCTGTCTGTCAGTCTGTATGTTTGTCTGTTTGTCTCTATATATTTGTAAATGTATATAGGTTTGTAAATCAGTTTTGTTTATTTATATATCCATGATTTTATATATATATATATATATATATATATATATATATATATATATATATATATATATATATATATATATATATATATATATATATTCATCTATCCATTTATTCAACTACCCATCTATGCATAGATCCATTAATGCATTGCCTATCTAGCTATCGCCATCTGCATATCTACCTGTCTGTGTGTCCGCCTGTCATTCGGTCGGTCTGTCTATTACACACAAGGACACAGTTTGACACACACAATTACACACAAGGACACAGTTTGACACACACAATTACACACACACACACAAAACACACCACACACACACACACACACACACACACACACTGTTAGACTCACATCGTTACGCACTGAGTATGTATTCGAAAAATCACGATTATTCAGGATTGCCAATATTGAAACCTCAACAAAGAGAAATAACCACTGTCCTAAACTTTAAACTAATATTCTCAACGGTTATTCCCCTTAACTTACCCCGTACGCTGCACCAGGTATCCGATTGCCGCATCGAGAAGTTGGCAATAATCAGAACACAATAGTAGCCCTGGTGTACATTAATTGCTTTAAGACAGTGGTTCTCAACCTTTTTTGGCCCAGGTAACCCTATGTAACCTCACCCATATTTTCAGAACGTCACCCCCCCCCCCCCTTTTTCGTATTTCCTCAGCTACCATTTGGCCCTGTGCTCCCTCCCCTTTCATCATATTTCAGAACGTCATCTCCCCCCCCCCCCCCCCCTTTTTCCGTATTTCCTACCTACTCAAATTTAGCCCGCTGACCCACTTCACCATATTTTCATAACGTCCATCCCCCCCCCCCTTTCGTATTTCCTACCTAACAATTTGGCCCGTACCCCCTTCACCATATTTTCAGAACGACATTCCCCCCTCCCTACACCCCCCCCCCCCCCCCCCCCCGTTTCGTATTTTCTACCTAAACATTTGGCCAGTGCCCCCTTCACCATATTTTCAGAAGGTCATTCCCCCCTTTCGTATTTTCTACCAACCCCCCCCCCCCCCCCTTTTTGTTTCCTACACAGTATACGTAATAATGGAAGCTAAATTTAATAACACATACTAAAACAAGTCTAGAAGTCCACATAAAACGTTATTTTTGGGTCTACTTACTTCGTAAAATAAATTTTAAAAGGGTGAGACGTACAGAACCGTAAAGTATGAAGGGAAAAACAATATCAAGTAATCGGTTCTTGCATTAACGCGATCTTGAAATAATCTTAATTCCCCCCCCCCTCTTTGGAAACACTAAAATTCCCCCCCCCCCTCGGGGGGCGGGGGGGGGGATTCCCCACCGGTTGAGAACCAGTGCTTTAAGACGTTGGCAACATTTGATTGACATATGTTTGTATTGCTTTATCTTGCTTCGGTAATCGCCCTGGAACATGCCACTCCAACATTGTTGACCATATTAGCAGACATTAAAGCTGCATTGCGCACAACTCTGTTACTTGTGTAAATAATTACTGTTATTTTCTTGCTGGTCTTAATGTTATTGTTATTTCCTTGTTGTACACGCCTTTTTCTTAATGGTGCACTGCGGTTGACTGTTTTCACATTTTATTAAGAAACTAAACATCGCTAAATGGTTGTGGTGACACCATATTTTGTGTCGGTATACCAACAGTTGCCGTCTCCCTGGCGAAGTTGTTAAGGACGTTGTTCGTAATCCTGTTTATTCACGTATGAAACATAGCTGCGTGAGATTCGGCAACGGATTGGGTCGCGCTGGTTACTTACGAAGGTATGGGAGCCAGTCGTTCAGAAAGCAATCGCAAACTACTGAACGTAAAACTTGCCAAGACATCAACAGGAGCTGAAAAATACTGGTGTTGACTGCAATGTCCTGTAAAGGATATGCGAAAGAAAACTACTAACAGTTGCACAACACGGAATTTTCTCGAATGTGTGATGGCCGTCACAGATTGGTGTTCGGGGTATTGTAGTGTCTCGTACAGCTGCGTGTCGGATAATTGTTCGAATCCCCAACGAGGCAAATCATTTTTTAAAAACTATATAGTTACTTTTTAAGTGGACCCAAGCTCCCGTGTCGATCCAGTCTTATCTGGAAACCAGGAAATGTTCTTCGAAGTAAAGGGACAGGTACGACATCGACTACATCACCCATAGCGTGTGGACTGGTCTATATACATTTAAGGACAGCCCAAAACGAGACCATAAAACCATGTCACACCAAATAAGTCTGAAGAAGTGGAAGAGATGCTTTCTTGGTGGCTGCAGAAGCGTGCAGCAGGTTAAATTATGGGTTACCTGTTTAAGATACATTCATTAGCATCTTCATTATCTTCAGACGTGTAGGTCAGCAAGGCCGAATGGATAAGAGCGCGTGTTCTTATACATCTGGTGTGCTGATGCTGAGGTAAGAGGTTCAATTCCTTCACCGGATAGTTGGACTAAAATTTTAACCTATCGTCCTTGACTCGGAGACGTAAGCTTACAAGCTCCTCTGAAGTCGGAGTGGGTTAGCCTAATGGCGATGGACACTGTTAATCCATCCATGATTCATCATGTACCATGCCGGTAAGCTTGGGCGGTCATAATTCGCCATTTAACTCGATCACCAGAGTCGTGGATCAGCTCAGTATTCTTGTCTCTATCATGGCACATGGTGAAGCCATCCAGGTATTTACTTCTCTGTCGTCCCCTTATTCTCTTCCCCTCGATCTTGCCAGTTGTCACTATGTTCTCCAATTTAATAATAATATTAATAGGTAAAGCTGCAAACTACACGCAATATTCAGTCCAGCACTACTAGTAGTTGTGTTATGGACTATGCTTAAGTTCAAAGCGAACGGGCGAAAAAAAAAACAAATCTTCAGACGCCCTGACATTTTGCGTGGATAGTTTTGCTATAGTATGTCCACATTTGTTTGCCTTCATTCACCATCAATTATTTTGAAAACTGTCTGTTGCATCGTTATGAAATTTTTCCAGCCGTCTTATATTTACCCCCACCCAAGGAATATGTCTTTGATAGGACCAAAAACAACTTAAATCATTGAAAGCGGCGACACTCCTTTGATGTTTTGCTTACCAACTAGTGATTTCTCGCTAAAAAAGTTATGTTTACGGTAATGGGGACCTGCAAATTCAGATGACAAACAAAGGCGTATCCGGATTCGTATGGGAGTGGGTGCAATGAAAGAAGTAGCTTACAATCGACAGGGTCGGCTGCATTGCACCGGGTTTTTATCCCATATGGCTCAGTTTCTTTCCGCAGCGCGGAAAGCGTCGCACAAAGCACGAACTCCGTAGCTCCAGCGACGACCCTCGGGAGTGTCCGGAAAAAAATGCACTCTTGAAATGAAGGACGCGGCCCGGAATCGAACATACAACCTTCAATCCATCCTTTCTCCAATAGTCCTCTTCCTCTTTCAACACATGGTCCTGACGTTTTTTCCAGTAACTTTTATCAATATTTAATAGCGCGGACAGACAGACAGACAGACAGACAGACAGACAGACAGACAGACAGACAGACAGACAGACAGACAGACAGACAGAAAGGTAGGTAGGTAGGTAGGTAGGTAGGTAGGTGGGTGGGTGGGTGGATGGCTGGCTGGCTGGCTGGCTGGCTGACTGGGTGGGTGGGTCGGTCGGTCGGTCGTTCGGCCGGCCGGCAGGCAGGCAGGCAGGCAGGTAGGCAGATAGATAGATAGATAGATAGATAGATAGATAGATAGATAAGCAGGCAGGCAGGCATGCAGGCGGGCGGGTAGGCAGTAGATAGATAGATAGATAGATAGATAGATAGATAGATAGATAGATAGATAGATAGATAGATAGATAGATAGTTAGACAGACAGACAGACAGATAGATAGATAGATAAGCAGGCAGACAGGTGGGCGGGCGGGCGGACGGATGGGCAGACGGACGGACGGACGGACGGGCGGGCGGGCGGGCGGGCGGACGGACGGACGGACGGACGGACGGACGGACGGACGGACGGACGGACGGACGGACAGACAGACAGACAGACAGACAGACAGACAGACAGACAGATAGATAGATAGATAGATAGATAGATAGATAGATAGATAGATAGATAGATAGATAGATAGATAGATAGATAGATAGGTAGATAGATAGATAGATAGATAGATAGATAGATAGATAGATAGATAGATAGATAGATAGATAGATAGATAGATAGATAGATAGATAGATAAATAGATAGATAGATAGATAGATAGATAGATAGATAGATAGATAGATAGATAGATAGATAGATAGATAGATAGATAGATAGATAGATAGATAGATAGATAGATAGATAGATCCCCGCCAGAAGCCGGGCCTTGTCAGCTAGTTTATTTATATAATCACGTTTCATGAAAGAACCCCCATTTGGAAACACCTCTGATTCTTCGCACTGTTTGTTTCAAAACGGAAATCAGGTGAAAATTTCAAAAAATGCCGGGACGTCTCTTTGGTGAAGCTGTAATACTGTTAAAATCATGGTCGTAATCTCTAAGTCGTAATTAATATACCGCATATAAACTAACTTTGAAATCTGCTGTAAAATCTCCAGAAAAATTTTTTTTGTTGTTGGGTGGACATAATGATAAGGTTATATACTGAATCTCATCATTTTCCCTCAGTTGGTTAATGAGATATTGAATTTTATATTGAGGCAACAACAAAAAAACACACTATAGTTCACATTCTTCAGCAGAATATAACAAACCCTGTCCATGTTGTATTCAATGCACTGATGAACGCCCGTTGATCCTTGCGTCATTGGTCAAATATCCGCATAAAGCAGAAACTAGAAAATGTACTGGAACGGTTACCACATCACCTATGGGGTGCCCAATTATCAGAGCATATTGACCCAGAATCATAACACCAATATACTAAAATTAAATGGAAACATGATCTATGGGCGTTAGTTGGTGTGTATGAACTCTGTCACTCAATAGTTAGTGCTCTTGTTTACCTCCACAATGAGCAGAGTTCAACTCTGGGCTCATTCTGTGTCACCAGTCTGCCTTCCAACCATCACGTCTGTGTAGTCGGCTTAGTTAAAACTTAAATAACCCTTGGACGCACTTCTATTACAAATCGGGCATATATTGTTAGCCCCATAACTGTCTACCCCAGTCGGCACCCGGTTGGGGGGGGGGGGGGGGGGTATGGTCGGTATATAGCCGGCTGCCTGTACTTCGCTGGACACTTCCTGCTACCCGTGCTAGGATGGGTGGGTATGAGAGGCCAGATCAAAGTCCGCTTAGCTTGTATAAACAGTTTACTGGATAATCTCAGAATGTGTTGCCAACATATATGTCTAGTATAGCCACCAAGGAAGTACACTGATCATCTCATCCATTATACACTGGACTAAAACACCAGAATGGCAATATCAGACATGGTATTGTCCTTTCCTATTCATGAATTGCCTGATACCACGAACACGGTGTTGACTTACTATACCCAAAGCCAGACAGAATCATCTGAGCCCGTTACCTAGTGTAGCATACCCGTTAACAGTTGAAGGTCATGGATATTGTCCCTTGTCCTTCTACGACTCTTCCTCTGCTCATTGTGGATGCTGTTGTTATTTCAGTTTCAAGGGCAGTGTTTTCATGTGATTTCATTCAAACATTACAGTTATGCTCCACGTGGTTATAGAACCTATTTACAATTGCAGTTCAGAACAATGGTAAACGCTGAGTTAGGTCATGACTACAGGATACGAATATCTGGCTATCATGATAAGCTGTTGGACAAATCGTCACCCAAATTCCGGGTTCCGGTGATAACACTGGGACATATAAATCTCAAATGATGGGCCCCAGTCGTAAACATATGGAAATATCGACCCCACATACTGGAACCTGGTCATAGCAACATTTGCATATCGACCCCAAATACTGGAACCTGGTCATAGCAACATTTGCATATCAACCTCAAATACTGGTGTCCAGTTACAAGAACTTCAAAATATCGACTTCAAATGCGATGCTCCAGTGATAAGCAATTAACTATAGACCTCGCATACTGGGTTCAAAAGAAAGACATTTCGAAATACCGACCACACATAGAGGAACCCAAGTGATAAGCATTTGGAAATGCCAATCCCAAATGTGTAGCTCCTCGGTAATTGATTAAAAATGATATAGACGATAAATAAGAAACGCAGCAACGTCTTACACTAAAAACAGAGCTTGCATATTTATAATCCTTATATTTAAATGGTTTACGTGCAATTATTATACAGATAAGAAATGACAGAGGCAAAAAATATCCCAGCAATCCCAGTTCATCCTGAAATAACAATACATCAAGGGAGGCCACCCACACTGTAATATCTCCATGTTTGGGGTTGACATGTTTGTTCTAAGAATGTTCCTGGTGGTGTTTCTTAGGTACTTTTGTTTTAAGAATTGACAGCAGAGCAATTTTGAATAACCAATATACGCTTAGTCTCCGGCAGCAGGTGTTGTAAGATGCAGATACTCATCGTGCAGTAACACATTGGTAGTAGACGCGCAGGAATTGTCCCTTCTCCATCTATCCATCATGTGCCATGCCGATAAGCGTGGGCGATCATGTTTTGCCATCTCACTCGATCACCAGAGACGTGGATCAGCTCCGTGTTACTGTCTCGACCATGCCACGTGGCCAAGCCGTCCAGGTATTTACTTCTCGGTCTTCCCCTTGGTCTCTTCCCTTCGATTTTGCCAGTTGTCACCAAGTTCTCCAATTCATCTCTTCTCATAACATGCCCCAAAAAAATTTGACTGTCTATGAATAATGTCTATCTTGTCCCTTCTATCGTCTCTCATTATCACGCCTTTCCTTCTCACGTGTCTCATTATCACGTCTCTTTTTCTCACGTCTCTCATGTTCATGCCTCTACGTCTCATGTCTCTACTTCTCATGTCTCTCCTTCTTATGTCTCTACTTCTCATGTCTCTACTTCTCATGTCTCTACTTCTCATGTCTCTACTTCTCATGTCTCTAC
>JACEFZ010014005.1:62500-65699 GCA_014155875.1 Cepaea nemoralis
GAGGGGAGAGGAAGAGGGAGAAGGAAGAGGGAGAAGGAGGAGGGAGGGGGAGGATGGTAGAGGGAGGAGGAAAAGGAGGAGGGTGGAGGGAGGAGGTATAGGGAGGAGGATGGAGGAGGAGGGGAGGAGGTAGAGGGAGGAGGAGAAGAGAGGAGGAGGGAGTTCGCCCATTCAAAATTTCATACTCGTCTAGGTTCTGTGATTTCGGTTCCTTCCATTGATTGTTCTTCCCTTCTACACGACTGTAGATAACTTCCCTTAACATAAAAAGATGAATGTTATTGATATTGCCGTGGCATGGAGGAATATCAGCAGCAGAGTTGATCCAGAAAACCAAAGACCGAGATCTACGGAGAGCCCATGAACGCCTACGCCAGCCGGCACGGCACGGCACTTGATGATGATAGCCGTGTGACGATTCTGTGTAGTCACGTCATTTTCTTCCCTTTCCCTAGCGTTTTGGTTCGGGGATTCTTTCATCATCATCATCATATATTTACGCACGTATTTTGGGAGGGGGAGAAGGGAGGAGGAGGAAGAAGAAAAAAAAATACGACAGTTGGCAGCGCTGGAATGAAAGGAAGGCGTGTAGAAAATTTCATCTCAATCGGATGGGCCGTTCGCGAACGTATAAAGGACATACAGACATACAGACATACATATCCACACACATCCTAATTTATATATAAGATATATATATATATATATACAGGAAGGGCCGGCTACCTAGCCGAGGAGTTAGCAGCTTTCCTCCGTTACCCCCCGAATACTCTCGTGGTTGACGTGAGCGCACGAGAATTAGAAGTGGTTGAGTCGCGCCAGTGACTCAAGAGAGTATGGAGCCGGTCGCTCAGAAAGTCGTGGCGTGCTGATGAGCGTAATCTATCCTAGGAATCAACATACAGCTGAAAGATGCTTGTGTTGACCGCAATATCCTGAAACAGGATGGAAACGCGGAAAAAAATTATACATGAAGGCCCCGCCTATACATCGCTCCTGTTTACATCGTTTCGCTATAACGTCGTTGTCACAATGGGACATAACTTCACTTTACGTCGCTACGTTCCGCTATAACGTTGTCACCTTTGTTGCTATGCGACGTTAACGTCGCCATTTTACATTGCGTGTAGACCGTTTTCCCAGGATTTTGTCGTGCAACACCCATAATTATGAGTTCAAAGCACACTGTAAGTGCTGATATTGTGTCTGGTTGTAAGAAAACTAGGACAAGTGTTACTCTTGAGGTGAAGTTAGATGTGTTACGACGTTTTGAGGCTGGCGATCGGGCTGGTATATCGGAAAAGTCCATGGTTTACCTCCAACCACGGTAAGGAGAATTTGTGCAGGTGCTGACAAAATCAAAGAGGGTGCAAAAATCGTAACCACTTTGAGTGCTTCCAAGATCACTCGTACCAGAAATACTCTTATGAATAACATGAAAGCACTATTGGCCGTCTAGTTTGAAGACCAAAATCAACGCAATATGCATGTGAGCAAGATGGCTATCCAAGAGAAAGAAAGGTCTCTCTGTGAAGATCAAGTAAAGAAAGCGGGATAGAGCAGTACTAGTAGTGCTGATGATAGAATGGGAGCAAGTCGTGGTTTTTAATGCCTCAACGTCCAATAATTCTACCACTCGCCCTCCAACCCACCTCTATTTAGCCAATAAATATCATCTACCATCAAAATAAACATTACATAATACACTGCATTTCATTTAATTCTATGTGAAATAGTGCTTCGCTATAAGTCATTTCACTAAAAGCCGTTTTTTTCAACGACATAACTCGAACGTTAACCGGGGCCTTACTGTACTCTCTCTCTCTCTCTCTCTCTCTCTCTCTCTATATATATATATATATATATTATATATATATATATATATATATATAATATATATATATATATATATATTGGCACCTTTCCGTCTTGATGACGATAGTTTGGTACATTGTGCTTCACAAAGGCTTAATAACTGCAACCCATGGCAGTGGCGAGTGTGGCTGGTAATTCCAATTCATGCTGTAAATGTTCGTCCACAGTGGATGCAAGTGAAAACATTGTCATTTCCACCATCATTCACCATCTTACGTCTCTCACGCTATGTGTGTGCTTTATCTGCAATCATTTTCTTCTTTGTCTTGATTCCATTTCTGATGTTTGCCCTCCATGCAACACGTTCAGCGGCGACTTGCTCCCAGTGTGCATTATCAATGTCTGTATCAATCATGTCCCGCTTACACACATCTTTGTATCATAGTAGAGGCCGACCCTGAGATCTCTTACCCATCTGTAATTCCCCAAAACAGATGTCCTTTGGTATTCTACCATCATCCACCCTTCTAACGTGTCATATCAATCTAAGTCTACGAAAACTGAGCATAGAACACGCCGTCACACAACCTGATCATTTCAATACTTCAGTATTTGTGATTTTGTCTTGCCACTTAATACCAAGTATTCTTCGCAGACACCGCATATGAAAGCCTTTTAAACGTTTCTCTTGGTGTGAGTAAGTTGACCAGGTTTCACTGCCATAAATAAGAGTACTAAGGCCACAGGCTTGATAGACAAGGACTTTTGTTTTGGCAGTAAGCTTCCTGTTCTCCCAAACTCGTTTTGCTAACATGCTCATTGTTGTTGCTGCCTTACCAATCCTGATGTTGATTTCCTGATCTATGGATAATTTACTATTTACCTCTGATCCTAGATAAGTAAAATGTTCTCCAGTTCGGCGTCGTTAAGAAAGATCGATTTTACCCAATGTACACCTTGTGACGTAATCTGTGTCTTCTTTTTGTTAATTGTGAAACCTAGTTCAGAACAAGCATTGGATAATGCAGATAGTAGATGTAATTCTTCTTCAGAGTGGGTCGTAATTGCAGCATCATCCGCAAAAAGCAACTCTCTGATTAGTAGCCTCCTAATTTTGGTCTTGGCCTTCAATCTCTGAGCATTATAGAGTCCCCCATCTGAGAGTGAGTGAAAGTATATAGCAGCATCCTGATCACAAAAGGCATATTTCAGTAGAAGTGAAAAGTATATTTCAGAGAGGTGGGGGATAGTACACAACCTTGCTTAACTCCACTCTTGATTTCAAACTCTTCTTTTAAAGTTTTTTCCACCGTTCCCAAAACTTGGGGAATTTTTTTTTAAAAAACCCTTCAAAAGCCTTTGGGGGGTGGGAAAAAAAAGGGGG
>JACEFZ010014006.1:0-152061 GCA_014155875.1 Cepaea nemoralis
CTGAAAAAAGAATTTAAGAACAAAAAAATTATTTTGGTCACTTGAAACGTCACGAAAGTTTGGAGAGAACAATAATGGAGGGGTATATGCCTGGAAAGAGAGGAAGAAGAAGGCCAAAGAGAAGATGGGTGCAGGGTGTGGTGGAAAATCTCCAGATGGGTGTATCAGACACGGGACATCTTGCTTATGATCGAGAGGTTTTCAAGAAGGTTGTTATGGGAGCAAGGTTCTGCAAAGGACATGCTACTGAAAGAATGAATGACATGATAATATTTATAGGCGTTTTGCTCAATTATGCAGATCACTCTACATTTCTGCCAACATGTTTCTTTAGAGTATATGATTTCAACCGCAGTATGATCACTGATCATCTGTGTTTTATGGGGGCTTATCAGGGAAGCAAAGAATAATAGCAATGTAATCTATTATGCATGTCATAGGCGTCCACTAAGGAAGGTTGGCTTGATGCTGGCTACCTTACTCCATAGACAATTTTAGCTGCACAATTCAAATTATTATGAACAAGTCTACAAAAGGCTTGGTGTGGGTTTGTTAAGGGTCTATGCTTCCTTGGGAGAAGAAAAGAAGAAGAAGAAGAAGAAGAAGAAGAAGAAGAAGAAGAAGAAGAAGAAGAAGAAGAAGAAGAAGAAGAAGAAGAAGAAGAAGATCACTGATGAAGCTGTGGTAGCATAGTAGTGTGCTTGCTTACCAATACAGTCGTCTGAGTTTAATCCTGATCAGCCATCTATGTATAACCAGAGCCTCTAGGGAAACAAAAGTAACACTGTAACACTGTAATCCCATTCCCATAGAAAACTTCAGCTGCAAAATCCAACAAACCATGAAGAAGTCAACAGATAAACACAGAATATCTCAGCCAAGCAAAATGAAGGGAGGCTCTTCTAGAAGAGGGATGATGCAATGCAGAGAAAGCCGCAAGGAGTCTGAATAACTTCTTTTGCCTTGGAAAATCTTAAGAACTGGCACCTGGGATGTTAGAACTATGTATCCCCGGGAAGTTTAACCCGGTCAACAAATGCCCGCAGAAGTCGGATGTGTTGGCCTAATAGCGCAAGAACGCAGCTCTGCTGTAAACAGGCATCACGCAATCATGTCCGGAAAAAAAACTCCGGATGAACGCAGAAGAAGAACTATGTATGAATGGGGAAAGACAGCACAGGTGGTGGAAGAAATGAAATACTATAAGATCAGCATGCAAATGAAATAGAAAGGAATCTAAAACTCACTGAGAAGAGAATAAGAGATGGACATGATGGGAAGAACAAGGAGGGTACTGCCAAGTACTGCAGGAGATAGCAAAAGATAGGACATCTTGACATGAGATGGTTGAAAGTCTTTGTTCCAATGTGAACCAGGAGGAGGAGGAGGAGGAGAATCCCCAGCAGTGTTAGGATTATTTTCTCTGACTAGTATGGCTAAGGGGTCAGTCCAACTTCATACAATGGGTACCAGGTAATTTTCAGAATTGTATGGAAAGGAAGATGGCAAGAAAGGGAATTGGCCATCCCGCCTCACTATGTCACAGCCTAGAATATATGCATTTCTAATACTTCACAATCTGATCACAGCATCTGCCATTGAGCCACCTGAAACTAAGATCATTGTTAGGGTTCTTGTGAAGTTATATCTTGAACATTTTGATTTTTTTCAACAATCAAATCCTATCTTTTGTTGTTTCTTTGTTGATTTAACCTGCAATTAGAAAGAAAACATTAATTTTTTCAAGATATTTAAGAAACAATCGAAAAAAATGATGACAACTATACAGGCAAAAATCATAAGACAGCCATAATATCTTTATTATAATACTAACTATCATCAGTATCATGTGCAATGCAGTGCGGAACACTCCTCCTCCTCCTCCCCCTCCTCATTTTTCTTCTTCTTCATACACTTTCAAACATCAACATAAATATATTTAAAGAAAGCAGCAGTCAATTTGAGCTTATTGACATAAACATAAACAGTCAATTTGAGCTTATTGACATAAACATAAACAATTTGAGCTTATTGACATAAACATAAACAGTCAATTTGAGCTTCTTGACATAAACATAAACAATTTGAGCTTATTGACATAAACATAAACAATTTGAGCTTATTGACATAAACATAAACAGTCAATTTGAGTTTATTGAGATAAACATAAACAGTCAATTTGAGCTTATTGACATAAACATAAACAATTTGAGCTTATTGACATAAACATAAACAGTCAATTTGAGCTTATTGACATAAACATAAACAATTTGAGCTTATTGACATAAACATAAACATAAACAATTTGAGCTTATTGACATAAACATAAACAGTCAATTTGAGTTTATTGACATAAACAGTCAATTTGAGCTTATTGACATAAACATAAACAATTTGAGCTTATTGACATAAACATAAACAATTTGAGCTTATTGACATAAACATAAACAGTCAATTTGAGCTTATTGACATAAACATAAAGTCAATTTGAGCTTATTGACATAAACATAAACAATTTGAGCTTATTGACATAAACATAAACAGTCAATTTGAGCTTATTGACATAAACATAAACAGTCAATTTGAGCTTATTGACATAAACATAAAAAAATTTGAGCTTATCGACATAAACATAAACAATTTGAGCTTATTGACATAAACATAAACAATTTGAGCTTATTGACATAAACATAAACAGTCAATTTGAGTTTATTGACATAAACATAAACAGTCAATTTGAGCTTATTGACATAAACATAAACAATTTGAGCTTATTGACATAAACATAAACAGTCAATTTGAGCTTATTGACATAAACATAAACAGTCAATTTGAGCTTATTGACATAAACATAAACAATTTGAGCTTATTGACATAAACATAAACAGTCAATTTGAGCTTATTGACATAAACATAAACAATTTGAGCTTATTGACATAAACATAAACAATTTGAGCTTATTGACATAAACATAAACAGTCAATTTGAGTTTATTGACATAAACATAAACAGTCAATTTGAGCTTATTGACATAAACATAAACAATTTGAGCTTATTGACATAAACAGTCAATTTGAGCTTATTGACATAAACATAAACAGTCAATTTGAGCTTATTGACATAATCATAAACAGTCAATTTGAGCTTATTGACATAAACATAAACAATTTGAGCTTATTGACATAAACATAAACAGTCAATTTGAGCTTATTGACATAAACATAAACAGTCAATTTGAGCTTATTGACATAAACATAAACAATTTGAGCTTATTGACATAAACATAAACAATTTGAGCTTATTGACATAAACATAAACAATTTGAGCTTATTGACATAAACATAAACAATTTGAGCTTATTGACATAACATAAACAGTCAATTTGAGCTTATTGACATAAACATAAACAGTCAATTTGAGCTTATTGACATAAACATAAACAATTTGAGCTTATTGACATAAACATAAACAATTTGAGCTTATTGACATAAACATAAACAATTTGAGCTTATTGACATAAACATAAACAGTCAATTTGAGCTTATTGACATCTCCATAGAGTTTATCCTCAAATGGAGAGGGCACAGGAAAAAATAATTTTCTCTATTCTGCATTTTTTGACACTCTTGCAGCAAATGTGTAATCAACATTTTACAAATTCCTGATACATTCATCAGTTTCTCCTATCTTTAGTTTATTAAACAAGTGTTATTCCAGCCTGTTATGTCCTGTCTGGGGTCGGAAGATTGCTTCTTGTTCACTTTGGTTAAGTTGGTAATATGCATCATCTTTCTGGTGGCCTGGATACTCTGATTCCCATTTGGTTATATAATTGCTTCTTTCAAATCTCTTGGCTTGATTATAGATTACATCTACATCAAGCTGAGATAGTCTCCCACATTCCTTTGCCAGTCTGTCAGCCTCCTCATTTCCATGTATGATGCAATGAGATGAGATTGATGGTATTGTAAGTGTTTTAGATTTCTGGCATAGTTCATGGAGTGCTGCTCTTAGCTCTGCTAATTCTGTATTCAGACAATAACTTTGGGTCTGTGAAGAGAGCTATATGTTTCTCTTAATCTTTCTTTTTACCATTTCTGTGGTAGTTTTCAAGACCTCTACTTCTGCTCTGAAGTTACCTGCATGAGTCCATGTGCTACATGGGTAATGTTCTTTTACGTAGTTTAAGGCTGTTTTTCTTCTTTCTATTTTGTTCTGAGTGTTCTTTTTCTCAATACCAACAATGTTTTTCTATAATCTCAGACAGGTACTGTTATCTCCAAGCTGGGAACCTACGTGCCTTGTAGATGGATTTAGCTGTTGATATATTAAGTTGGGGTCTATCCTGATTTTGTTGTTGTTGTAGGTGTAGATTCTATAAAGTTGGTGAGGTGCTCAGCAAATTATGCCAATAAATCGTGCAACATATTGTTTGTGTCTTCTGTGTTTACAGTTCATTACAGAGCATCTTCTGTGCCACTTCATCAACCCATGTAGTTTTTACTTCCTCTGTCTTTGATACTATCGCTATTCCCAATTTTCACAACATTCTCCAGATCCTCTCTTCTCATAACATGACTAAACAAATTATGAATGTCTTCTTCTGTTGTGACTAACCACCAATCTTTGTGAGTTTGCCTTCTGCAATACTTGCATTCTGGTCCAAGGGATTCTGAGCAATGCATGAAGAAACCACATTTCTGTGATCTCTACTTTCTTTCTCATCTTGGTATGCCCATGTTTCTTCTTAGTTTTCTTTTTCTTCTAATTGTAATGTCGTCTTTGATGATTACACTGTCATGCCAATTCTCATGATCAACTGTTTTTAGAAGTTTCTTGTTGGTTCCATACAGCATACAGAATTAGGAACATTATTTGTTAATTTTGCAAAAACTATGCATAATTCCCCACCATACTGTGCTGTTACCACCCCATTTGTTCTTATTTTAATTTATAAACCTTAGCATGTTAAATAAAATATTGTTTCAACCAAGTAACTCTCTCTCTCTCTCTTTCCCTCTCTATCTCTCTCTCTCTCGCACACACACATACACTTCTTCTTCAGCTGCCTAGTTCAGAGATGACTAGCAATCATGACTTTCAAATCCAACTATCTACTTCTGCTGCATCTACTATTACTGCATCTACTATTACTGCAACTACTATTACTGCATCTACTATTACTGCATCTACTATTACTGCAACTGCTATTACTGCAACTACTATTACTGCAACTGCTATTACTGCAACTACTATTAATTGCATATACTATTACTGCAACTGCTATTACTGCAACTACTATTACTGCATCTACTATTACTGCATCTACTATTACTGCATCTACTATTACTGCATCTACTATTACTGCAACTACTATTACTGCAACTACTATTACTGCATCTACTATTACTGCAACTGCTATTACTGCAACTACTATTACTGCAACTGCTATTACTGCAACTACTATTACTGCAACTACTATTACTGCAACTGCTATTACTGCAACTACTATTACTGCAACTACTTTACTGCAACTCTATACTATACTGCAACTACTATTACTGCAACTACTATTCCTGCATAACTACTATTACTTGCAACTACTATTACTGCAATCTACTATTACTGCACTACTATTACTTGCAACTGCTATATTACTGCCACTAATCTACTGCAATGCTATTACTGCAAACTACTACTTACTGCAAACTACTATTACTGCAACTGCGTATTACTGCAACTACTATTACTGCAACTAATTACTGCAACTGCTATTACTGCAACTACTATTACTGCAACTAGTATTACTGCAACTACTATACTGCAACTACTATTACTGCAACTGCTATTACTGCAACTACTATTACTGCAAACTACTATTACTGCAACTACTATTACTGCAAACTGCTATTACTGCAACTTACTATTACTGCAACTACTATTACTGCATCTCCTATTACTGCAACTACTATTACTGCAACTGCTATTACTGCAACTGCTATTACTGCAACTACTATTACTGCAACTGCTATTACTGCAACTGCTATTACTGCAACTGCTATTACTGCAACTGCTACTGCTATTACTGCAACTGCTATTACAGTATTACTGCAACTGCTATTACAGTATTACTGCAACTGCTATTACTGCAACTACTATTACTGCAACTGCTATTACTGCAACTGCTATTACTGCAACTGCTACTGCTATTACTGCTACTGCTATTACTGCAACTGCTATTACAGTATTACTGCAACTGCTATTACTGCAACTACTATTACTGCAACTGCTATTACTGCAACTGCTACTGCTATTACTGCAACTGCTATTACAGTATTACTGCAACTGCTATTACTGCAATGACTATTACTGCAACGACTATTACTGCAACTACTATTACTGCAACTACTATTACTGCTACTACTATTACTGCAACTACTATTACTGCAACTACTATTACTGCAACTACTATTACTGCAACTACTACTACTACTACAGCTACTTATAATATCTATACTGCTACTATTACATTACAGATACAACTACTGCTACACTGTTGCTAATACTTCTTATAATAATTACTATAATTGCAACTATTACTACTAGTACTACTACTACTACTACTACTACTACTACTACTACTACTACTACTACTGTTGTTGTTTGTCCATCAAGAATGATGATGACCATTCATTTCATCCAGTGGGGTTGAAGGTGTGGAGCCGTGGGTTCTAAGATGGCTGATAAGGCCTATTTTGGCTCGAAATGTTCTTTGACAATGTGGGCAAAGAATGCTTAACGTTTCTGGAGGAGGATTTCCTGCAGTGGTTTTTCTGTCCTGCCTTTTCTTCACAGCTCTTGCAGTCCTGGTTGCCTCGCATATGACTGCACCCTTGCGTAATGATGCACGCCACGAATTTCGGTCTCTGGCTGCAGCCTCCCATGCGTCTTGATAAGTTCCAAAAGCATTCAGTGAGATTTTCAGTGTCTTTAAAGCGTTTCCTCTGGCCACCTTGGGAGCGTTTACCACAATGCAGTTCGCTGTAAAAAATTCGTTTAGGGAGCCTGTGATCTGGCATGCGAATCAAGTGACCAGCCCAGCAAATCTGATTCTTCATAAGTAGAGTGTGGATACAGGGCATGGATGCTCTTTCTAGGACTTCAGTGTCTGGAATCTTGTCTTGCCATTTAATCTTCAGTTGCTTCCTTAGGCAGACTGTGTGGAAGTGGTTTAATTTCCTAGCGTGTCGCTGATAAACAGTCCAGGTTTCACAAGCATATAGCAGTGTGGATAATACAACTGCTTTGTAGACTTTCAGCTTTGTTTGCAGGCTGATTCCAGTTCTGTCCCATACATTCTTGTACAGTCTGCCAAAGGCCGCACTGGCCTTGGAGATTCTTGCATTCACTTCATCATCAATTCACTTCGTCATAAAAAAAAACTACTACAACTACTACAACTACTATTGCTACTACTACTGCTACTTGTAACTACTGTTATTACTACAACTACTACAACTACTATTGCTACTACTACTGCTACTTGTAACTACTGTTATTACTACAACTACTACAACTACTATTGCTACTACTACTGCTACTTGTAACTACTGTTATTACTACAACTACTATTGCTACTACTACTGCTACTTGTAACTACTGTTATTACTACAACTACTATTGCTACTACTACTGCTACTTGTAACTACTGTTATTACTACAACTACTATTGCTACTTACTACTGCTACTTGGCTACTACTTGTTATTACTACAACTACTACAACTACTATTGCTACTACTACTGCTACTTGTAACTACTGTTATTACTACAACTACTATTGCTACTACTATGCTACTTGTACATACTGTATTACTACAACTACTACAACTACTATTGCTACTACTACTGCTACTTGTAACTACTGTTATTACTACAAACTACTACAACTACATTGCTACTACTACTGCTACTTGTAACTACTGTTATTACTACAACTACTATTGCTACTTACTACTGCTACTTGTAACTACTGTTATTACTACAACTATATTGCTACTACTACTGCTACTTGTAACTACTGTTATTACTACAACTACTATTGCTACTACTACTGCTACTTGTAACTACTGTTATTACTACAACTACTACAACTACTATTGCTACTACTACTGCTACTTGTAACTACTGTTATTACTACAAACTACTACAACTACTATTGCTACTACTACTGCTACTTGTAACTACTGTATTACTACAACTACTACAACTACTATTGCTACTACTACTGCTACTTGTAACTACTGTTATTACTACAACTACTATTGTACTACTACTGCTACTTGTAACTACTGTTATTACTACAACTACTATTGCTACTACTACTGCTACTTGTAACTAATGATATTACTACAACTACTACAACTACTATTGCTACTACTACTGCTACTTGTAACTACTGTTATTACTACACTACTACAACTACTATTGCTACTACTACTGCTACTTGTAACTACTGTATTACTACAACTACTATTGCTACTACTACGGCTACTTGTAACTACTGTTATTACTACAACTACTACAACTACTATTGCTACTACTACTGCTACTTGTAACTACTGTTATTACTACAACTACTATTGCTACTACTACTGCTACTTGTAACTACTGATATTACTACAACTACTACAACTACTATTGCTACTACTACTGCTACTTGTAACTACTGTTATTACTACAACTACTACAACTACTATTGCTACTACTACTGCTACTTGTAACTACTGTTATTACTACAACTACTATTGCTACTACTACTGCTACTTGTAACTACTGTTATTACTACAACTACTACAACTACTATTGCTACTACTACTGCTACTTGTAACTACTGTTATTACTACAACTACTATTGCTACTACTACTGCTACTTGTAACTACTGTTATTACTACAACTACTATTGCTACTACTACTGCTACTTGTAACTACTGTTATTACTACAACTACTATTGCTACTACTACTGCTACTTGTAACTACTGTTATTACTACAACTACTACAACTACTATTGCTACTACTACTGCTACTTGTAACTACTGTTATTACTACAACTACTACAACTACTATTGCTACTACTACTGCTACTTGTAACTACTGTTATTACTACAACTACTATTGCTACTACTACTGCTACTTGTAACTACTGTTATTACTACAACTACTATTGCTACTACTACTGCTACTTGTAACTACTGTTATTACTACAACTACTATTGCTACTACTACTGCTACTTGTAACTACTGTTATTACTACAACTACTACAACTACTATTGCTACTACTACTGCTACTTGTAACTACTGTTATTACTACAACTACTACAACTACTATTGCTACTACTACTGCTACTTGTAACTACTGTTATTACTACAACTACTACAACTACTATTGCTACTACTACTGCTACTTGTAACTACTGTTATTACTACAACTACTATTGCTACTACTACTGCTACTTGTAACTACTGATATTACTACAACTACTATTGCTACTACTACTGCTACTTGTAACTACTGTTATTACTACAACTACTATTGCTACTACTACTGCTACTTGTAACTACTGTTATTACTACAACTACTATTGCTACTACTACTGCTACTTGTAACTACTGTTATTACTACAACTACTATTGCTACTACTACTGCTACTTGTAACTACTGATATTACTACAACTACTACAACTACTATTGCTACTACTACTGCTACTTGTAACTACTGATATTACTACAACTACTACAACTACTATTGCTACTACTACTGCTACTTGTAACTACTGTTATTACTACAACTACTACAACTACTATTGCTACTACTACTGCTACTTGTAACTACTGTTATTACTACAACTACTACAACTACTATTGCTACTACTACTGCTACTTGTAACTACTGTTATTACTACAACTACTACAACTACTATTGCTACTACTACTGCTACTTGTAACTACTGTTATTACTACAACTACTACAACTACTATTGCTACTACTACTGCTACTTGTAACTACTGTTATTACTACAACTACTATTGCTACTACTACTGCTACTTGTAACTACTGTTATTACTACAACTACTACAACTACTATTGCTACTACTACTGCTACTTGTAACTACTGTTATTACTACAACTACTACAACTACTTATTGCATACTACTACGAGCTAACTTGTAACTACTGTTATTACTAAACTACTAATTGCTACTACTACTGCTACCTTGTAACTACTGTTATTACTACGAACCTACTATTGCTACTGACTACTGCATACTTGTAACTACTAGTTATTACTACCAACTACTATTGCTACTACTACTGCTACTTGTAACTACTGTTATTACTACAACTACTACAACTACTATTGCTTACTACTACTGCTACTTGTAACTACTGTTATTACTTACAACTACTAACAACTACTAATGCGACTACTACTGCTACTTGTAACTACTGTTATATACTACACGACTACAACTAATATTGCTACGACTACTTGCTAATATGTAACTACTGTTATTACTACAACTACTATTGCTACTACTACTGCTACTTGTAACTACTGTTATTACTACAACTACTATGCTACTACTACTTGCTACTTGTAACTACTGTTATTACTACACTACTACAACTACTATTGCTACTACTACTGCTACTTGTACTACTGTATCTCATTACTCCAAACTACATATTGCTACTATACTGCTACTTGTAACTACTGTTATTAACTACAACTACTATTGCTACTACTACTGCTACTTGTAACTACTGTTATTAACTACAAACTACTATTGCTACTACTACTGCTACTTGTAACTACTGTTAATTACTACAACTACTATTGCTACTACTACTGCTACTTGTAACTACTGTTATTACTACAAACTACTATTGCTACTACTACTGCTACTTGTAAATACTGTTATTACTACAACTACTATTGCTACTACTACTGCTACTTGTAACTACTGTTATTACTACAACTACTATTGCTACTACTACTGCTACTTGTAAATACTGTTATTACTACAACTACTATTGCTACTACTACTGCTACTTGTAACTACTGTTATTAACTACAACCTACTATTGCTACTACTACTGCTAACTTGTAACTACTGTTATTACTACAACTACTATTGCTACTACTACTGCTACTTGTAACTACGGTATTACTACAACTACTATTGCTACTATACTGCTACTTGTAACTACTGTTATTACTACAACTACTATTGCTACTCCTACTCCCCTAGGTAACTACTGCTAACTATTCGTACTACTACTGTTATTACTACTACTACTACAACTACTATTGCTACTACTACTGCTACTTGTAACTACTGTTATACTACAACTACTACAACTACTATTGCTACTACTACTGCTACTTGTAACTATGATATTACTCCAACTACTACAACTACTATTGTACTACTACTGCTACTTGTAACTACTGTTATTACTACAACTACTCAACTACTATTGCTACTACTACTGCTACTTGTAATACTGTTATTACTACAATACTACAACTACTATTGCTACTACTACTGCTACTTGTAACTACTGTTATTACTACAACTACTACAACTACTATTGCTACTACTACTGCTACTTGTAACTACTGTTATTACTACAACTACTACAACTACTATTGCTACTACTACTGCTACTTGTAACTACTGTTATTACTACAACTACTACAACTACTATTGCTACTACTACTGCTACTTGTAACTACTGTTATTACTACTACTACTACAACTACTATTGCTACTACTACTGCTACTTGTAACTACTGTTATTACTACAACTACTATTGCTACTACTACTGCTACTTGTAACTACTGTTATTACTACAACTACTACAACTACTATTGCTACTACTACTGCTACTTGTAACTACTGTTATTACTACAACTACTATTGCTACTACTACTGCTACTTGTAACTACTGTTATTACTACAACTACTATTGCTACTACTACTGCTACTTGTAACTACTGTTATTACTACAACTACTATTGCTACTACTACTGCTACTTGTAACTACTGTTATTACTACAACTACTATTGCTACTACTACTGCTACTTGTAACTACTGTTATTACTACAACTACTATTGCTACTACTACTGCTACTTGTAACTACTGTTATTACTACAACTACTATTGCTACTACTACTGCTACTTGTAACTACTGTTATTACTACAACTACTACAACTACTATTGCTACTACTACTGCTACTTGTAACTACTGTTATTACTACAACTACTATTGCTACTACTACTGCTACTTGTAACTACTGTTATTACTACAACTACTATTGCTACTACTACTGCTACTTGTAACTACTGTTATTACTACAACTACTACAACTACTATTGCTACTACTACTGCTACTTGTAACTACTGTTATTACTACAACTACTATTGCTACTACTACTGCTACTTGTAACTACTGTTATTACTACAACTACTATTGCTACTACTACTGCTACTTGTAACTACTGTTATTACTACAACTACTATTGCTACTACTACTGCTACTTGTAACTACTGTTATTACTACAACTACTACAACTACTATTGCTACTACTACTGCTACTTGTAACTACTGTTATTACTACAACTACTATTGCTACTACTACTGCTACTTGTAACTACTGTTATTACTACAACTACTATTGCTACTACTACTGCTACTTGTAACTACTGTTATTACTACAACTACTATTGCTACTACTACTGCTACTTGTAACTACTGTTATTACTACAACTACTATTGCTACTACTACTGCTGCTTGTAACTACTGTTATTACTACAACTACTATTGCTACTACTACTGCTACTTGTAACTACTGTTATTACTACAACTACTACAACTACTATTGCTACTACTACTGCTACTTGTAACTACTGTTATTACTACAACTACTATTGCTACTACTACTGCTGCTTGTAAACTACTGTTATTACTACAACTACTACAACTACTATTGCTACTACTACTGCTGCTTGTAACTACTGTTATTACTACAACTACTATTGCTACTACTACTGCTGCTTGTAACTACTGTTATTACTACAACTACTATTGCTACTACTACTGCTGCTTGTAACTACTGTTATTACTACAACTACTATTGCTACTACTACTGCTACTTGTAACTACTGTTATTACTACAACTACTATTGCTACTACTACTGCTACTTGTAACTACTGTTATTACTACAACTACTATTGCTACTACTACTGCTACTTGTAACTACTGATATTACTACAACTACTACAACTACTATTGCTACTACTACTGCTACTTGTAACTACTGATATTACTACAACTACTACAACTACTATTGCTACTACTACTGCTACTTGTAACTACTGTTATTACTACAACTACTACAACTACTATTGCTACTACTACTGCTACTTGTAACTACTGTTATTACTACAACTACTATTGCTACTACTACTGCTACTTGTAACTACTGTTATTACTACAACTACTATTGCTACTACTACTGCTACTTGTAACTACTGTTATTACTACAACTACTATTGCTACTACTACTGCTACTTGTAACTACTGTTATTACTACAACTACTATTGCTACTACTACTGCTACTTGTAACTACTGTTATTACTACAACTACTATTGCTACTACTACTGCTACTTGTAACTACTGTTATTACTACAACTACTATTGCTACTACTACTGCTACTTGTAACTACTGTTATTACTACAACTACTATTGCTACTACTACTGCTACTTGTAACTACTGTTATTACTACAACTACTATTGCTACTACTACTGCTACTTGTAACTACTGTTATTACTACAACTACTATTGCTACTACTACTGCTACTTGTAACTACTGTTATTACTACAACTACTATTGCTACTACTACTGCTACTTGTAACTACTGTTATTACTACAACTACTATTGCTACTACTACTGCTACTTGTAACTACTGTTATTACTACAACTACTATTGCTACTACTACTGCTACTTGTAACTACTGTTATTACTACAACTACTACAACTACTATTGCTACTACTACTGCTACTTGTAACTACTGTTATTACTACAACTACTATTGCTACTACTACTGCTACTTGTAACTACTGTTATTACTACAACTACTATTGCTACTACTACTGCTACTTGTAACTACTGTTATTACTACAACTACTATTGCTACTACTACTGCTACTTGTAACTACTGTTATTACTACAACTACTACAACTACTATTGCTACTACTACTGCTACTTGTAACTACTGTTATTACTACAACTACTATTGCTACTACTACTGCTACTTGTAACTACTGTTATTACTACAACTACTACAACTACTATTGCTACTACTACTGCTACTTGTAACTACTGTTATTACTACAACTACTACAACTACTATTGCTACTACTACTGCTACTTGTAACTACTGTTATTACTACAACTACTATTGCTACTACTACTGCTGCTTGTAACTACTGTTATTACTACTTGTTGCTATACTCATATTACTTTTACTACTTATATTGTTGTAATTACTAATACTAAAACCATATGCTACTACTATAACTAACATAGTACTACAACTACCACTGCTGCTACTATTACTAGTAACTACTGCTATTACAACTTCTAGATACTACTACTACTTGTAACTACTACTACTAGTAACTACTACTACCACTGCTATTACTATAACCACCACTATTGCCATTTCAACTAATTGCTATTACTGGTAACCACAATCACCACATATAATCACCATCACCACCACTACAACACAACTATCTGCAGAATGTTGTAAGTTTTGAGGATTACTCTTGTTTTTGTATTAGAAATTGAACATCTTATATGTAGATCTGTATGGGGCATATGCCTGACCCAGCCCAGAAAAAAGAAGTCAAATTCAGCATGAAAAAAAAAACACCCGGAAAACCATGGAAAAAGTGTGGTGAATTTTGCTATGACTCATGAGTATAACTAGAAAGATTTTTAGCAAGAACTCACAGGATGAATGAAAATGTGGAAGACATAACAACACATGGAGAACAGAATGAAAGACAGATGTGTAATATAGAAGAACATGAACACAGCTGCTAGAGACTGCAACAGATAGGACATCTTGGCATAATTCACAGAGGGTCTTTGCCCCTCTAGAGCATCAAGAGCAAAAGAAGAAAGAGGAAATGAGTCACAGGTAGAAAATATACAAAATTAGTTTAAAATACAAAGTTTATGTTTACATTTTTTGAGCCACTTATAAACACATTTTAAAGTGTATAGCTGTGTGATAAACTCACAACTAAGCGATTCACTATTTGTAAAATGACCTGTTTATATTTTCCACATCTGTCTTTTGATTGGATGGATATGTCACATAGTTGAGATGTGGAAACTGCTTGCGGTTGTTACTGCTGCCATAGGCTGTACTGTTGGAGTTGCTTCCTCCTGGCAGGCCATAACTGTGACCTAATTCTTGTAGCTGAAGTCTTGCACGACCACCCCCTAAAATTATACCAAAATGATGTTAGTTAAATTTAAAGGATTCAGTGGCAAACAAAAAGTAGGTTTGGACCAGAAATGGTACACAATCAACTGAACAAGTATTATAATGTACATTTCCATTCACTGAGCATTAAAATGTTGGAAGATAGCACAAAACAAAACAAAAATAAAACGATGACCCTAGTATGGTGATATATTGTCCTTCTGTCCAAATGGGAAGTCACATTTGGTGATATATATTTTTAATGACTGTGCAGTGTTTGAAAATATTGCTGGTCCAAGTGTTGTATTCACCTATTATGTTGCATGAACTTTACACTACACAGTCATTAACAATACACCCTATATTATCCTTTGACACAGAATCAGTTAAGTCAGGTATTTCTAGAGGTGATGTTTTATTGATGAACTACTGCTAGTGGCGCCTGGACAGACAATGGTTTGTTACATTGTGTATCAAAATAAGTACAACCCATGGTGAGGACCAGGGATGAAGTTATATTTCTCCATAGCACAAAACTTAGGTTTAATTGTAGATACCATGTGTTGCCCATGTAGCATGACCCCTCTCTCGGCTTGCCTAGTTCACTCCAAAGGAAAGGTAACACCAATATATCTGGAACAAGACAAGCTGCAGAAGCTGCCATCTATTTTCTACTTATGAATTATGCTGACAAATTTTCTACTTATGAATTATGTTGACAAATTTTCTACTTATGAATTATGTTCAAAAATTTTCTACTTATGAATTATGTTGACAATTAACTATTTAAAACCTATGGAGAACACATGACCATTTCTAGTCCTAACCCCACCCAGTCCATGTGTGCTGTGGAGAACACATGACCATTCTAGTCCTAACCCCACCCAGAACACATGACCATTCTAGTCCTAACCCCACCCAGTCCATGTGTGCTGTGGAGAACACACGAACATTCTAGTCCTAACCCCACCCAGTACATGTGTGCTGTGGAGAACACATGACCTCTTCTGAGGTCTCCTTTCTTTCTTATTGATAAAAGCCAATTTAATTTCAACATTTATTTTCTGCGAACCATGCCTTCCATTACTGTTCTTTGCAAACCAATGATATTTGTTGTCACCAAAGTTTTTTAGTTTCTGAGAAATAAGATTGTACATGAGCCAGCTGAATATTATAATTACACATTTGCATTTAAATTAATGAATACTCATATTGCTTAGGAAGAAAACATTTGTGTGTGAAGGTGTGTTTTTCTTAATTATGTCAAAAACGTGAGAAGAAATTATGTATTTTCACAACAAAAAGTTAAACTATAATAAAAGTAGACATTGTCATACAGCATAATTCCTGTGTGGTTTGACCTCAAGATCAAGTGTAGGTTGCTGTAGTAGTCTGGCTTTTATTCCTCACAGCAACACTTGATCAACAGTTATTAGACGGACATAAGCAAAAAGACTCCACTCAACTGAGTGATGTGACAATTGCCAACTTTTTATTCACCGATTATCACATGACCTAAACAGCATATATTAGCAACAAATTATACAGATAATCAAAGCACTGATCCATTACGATTAGTTGTAATATGTTTTCTACATTTTTTACATGTATAATTAGGTTCCGCACACATAAATATGCTAAAAATTTTTGTTCAGACAGAAAGCAAAAGAAACCAAAATGTTTCTTTATACTGGCTTACATAGTGATTACTATCATTCACTCGCCACAATTTCAACTTCAGACAGAGAGTTATGACCTTTTTGTCTAATTCCCAACACAAATGCTCCTGTGTCAACTCTTTAAGTTGTCCTGCAGCCCTATAAAACCTCCCTGACAAATTTCACAGACATTGTTGCCTAGTGGCCTTATAAAATCTTCCTTACAACTTTCACAGACATTGTTGTTCATGAGCCCTATTAAACCTCCCTGACAACTTTCACAGACATTGTTGCCTAGCGGCCTCATAAAATCTCCCTGACAACTTTCACAGACATTGTTGCCAGTCGCCTCATAAAATCTCCCTGACAACTTTCACAGACATTGTTGCCTAGCGGCCTCATAAAATCTCCCTGACAACTTTCACAGACATTGTTGCCAGTCGCCTCATAAAATCTCCCTGACAACTTTCACAGACGTTGTTGCCAGTCGCCTCATAAAATCTCCCTGACAACTTTCACAGACATTGTTGCCAGTGGCCTCATAAGATCTCACTGAAAACTTTCACAGACATTGTTGCCAGTCGCCTCATAAAACCTCCCTGACAACTTTCACAGACATTGTTGCCTAGCGGCCTCATAAAATCTCTCTGACAACTTTCACAGACATTGTTGCCTAGCGGCCTCATAAAATCTCTCTGACAACTTTCACAGACATTGTTGCCAGTCGCCTCATAAAATCTCACTGACAACTTTCACAAACATTGTTGCCTAGCGGCCTCATAAAATCTCACTGACAACTTTCACAAGCATTGTTGTTCAGGAGCCCTATTAAACCTCCCTGACAACTTTCACAGACATTGTTGCCTAGCGGCCTCATAAAATCTCTCTGACAACTTTCACAGACATTGTTGCCAGTCGCCTCATGAAATCTCCCTGACAACTTTCACAGACATTGTTACCAGTCGCCTCATAAAACCTCCCTGACAACTTTCACAGACATTGTTGCCTAGCGGCCTCATAAAATCTCCCTGACAACTTTCACAGACATTGTTGCCTAGCGGCCTCATAAAATCTCCCTGACAACTTTCACAGACATTGTTGCCTAGCGGCCTCATAAAATCTCCCTGACAACTTTCACAGACATTGTTGCCAGTCGCCTCATAAAACCTCCCTGACAACTTTCACAGACATTGTTGCCTAGCGGCCTCATAATATCTCACTGACAACTTTCACAGACATTGTTGCCTGCGGCCTCATAAAATCTCACTGAAAACTTTCACAGACATTGTTGCCTAGCAGCCTCATAAAATCTCACAGACAACTTTCACAGACATTATTGCCAGCGGCCTCATAAAATCTCACTGACAACTTTCAACTTTAAAATTGAAATATATTAAGCTAAGCACAGACAAGGGTATATACCTCTTTGGCTACCAGTGTCCTCTTCAGAATATGTTGCGTTGTTCCAAACAGGGCTTCCAGGCAACTGCATGTTGGTGACCTTGACCTGAACATTTGGTTTGCTTCGAGCAATACCTGGCAATCCTGTTTCTAGGATAGCAGTAGACTGCTGGATAAATGAACAGAAAATAATGACACATGGTCATTGGTTACAGTAGATCTCTAGTGTTTTTGTCTCTTTCGATGTTGGTACAGTCTAAGATTCTCTAGACCACCCATCTTTTGATGTTATTTTTCTATTTATACTATCGCGTTCCTCTTGCATATTTGCCTTCCACATTACCTGTATTCATTAAATATAACATTTCCACTACAACACAGTTCAGAAGACATATTTATTGTTATTTCTTCTCTCAATTAACAGAATATAACACTTGCATTACACTAGAGCTACAAAAAAAAGTTCAGAATACTTTAGTCCATTATTAGTTCTAATGTAGAGCCTATTTATGTACACACATGAGAACTGGAGAATAAACAGACAAATGGAGAAACATCTTATGGCAACAGAAATGTGGTCATCATCTACCAGTCATCTACTGCTTATAGAACCTTACGGTGTAGGATAGGCGGTCTTGAGCCTGAGGAATTCAGGCCGCCTGAATAATGCAGTCACCACGAACTGTGCAGGTTAGAGTTTTCGTTTTGCTCCTGACAGAAGAAAATCCACACCTTACTGAGTATTTGAACCTGGGTCTCCCAAAGAAGAACCCAGCATTCTTAGCCACTCGGCCAGCTGCTCTTCAGAAGTGTGGTGTCTGAGGGAGATGCACAGAAAACTTGGCACAGACAGAAAAACAAATGAGACTTCCCTTCAGGCAGCACAGAAACTTGGCAGAGAGTGCATTAGAGAAATTACACATAGTGAAACTTTTTTGAGCACCATCTCAGGGCAAAGGAGTTAAGAATGCAATTTGTAATCTCGAATACCGCATGTTAAAACACAGCTAAGGGTGATTTGGAAGCAAACCGCCTTGTGTTGATTTACATGCAATGGTATGAATGCTGGTCATTCAGAAAGCAATGGCAAACTACTGAACATAAACTTGCCAAGAAGTCACAAACAGCCAAATAATGCTGGGGTTGACTGTGATGTCTTGTAAAGGATATGCAACTAACTAAAATATGACAAAAAGCTTAATGACAACTGGCTTACTTGATGGGAAAAGAACAAGGGGAAGACAAAGTGTTAAACAGCTCGGCTAAATGGCATAACTGGGACAAAAACACAGGCCTGATCTGAGACCGGTGATTTTGTGAGATTGCAAACCATAACTGTCCATGCTTATCACCACATGACACATGATGATAATAACATACACTGGGAGGCAGAGCGGTCAGAATGCTGGCTGTCTACTCCAGTGAGACAAAGGCTTTTATCTATTGGAGATAACATTTTTCAAAAACCTGGCCAGAACACACCAAGACATCGGCATAAGACAGCAGCATTTTGACAAGACTTTTACGGGGGTTAAAGGCTAGAAGCTGTCTACTCCAGAGAGACAAAGACTTGTATCTATTGGAGATGACATTTTTCAAAAACCTGGCCAGAACACAACAAGACATCAGCATAAGCCAGCAGCAGCATTATGAAAAGACTTTTACAGGGGTTAAAGGCTAGAGCATCGACTTCATTGCACCAGTTTCTATCCCATATGGTTTGGTGGCCTGCTTTCCACTGAGCAGGCTGCCAAAAAGGTCGCACAGAGCATGCACTCCGTACCTCCAGTGAATACCCCCAGGTCTCAGAAAAAATCTGCCCTCGTGAACTGAAGAACAGTCTAGAAATGAACCCATGACTTTCATAAAGCAAAGCAGGTGGCTTGACAACTTTGCCACTGATAACCCCATGAGATGGACAACAGCAATGGTAATTGAACACAGTAGTGGTGGGAGGGTTGTTTCTGTCCTCTCTATCATAAAACCCCCTTGAGACAGACAACAGCAATGGTAACTGGCCACAGCAGTGGTGAGGGTTTGTTTCTGTCATCTCTATCATATAAACCCCTTGATACAGATAACAGCAATGGTAACTGGCGCAGCAGTGGTGGGGGTTTGTTTCTGTCATCTCTATCATAACAACTACCCAGCCTACATCCAAATAGTGTTCCAGTCGTAGAAAGTCACAATCACACATTAAAAACAAACATAGTGAATAGGAATAACCAAGACACAAACAATAGATTGCCTGGAATATTTTGTTGCATCTCGTCAGGTACATCCTGCAGAGCTCACACAACATAAACTAAAGTAATTAGATAAATTCTTCAAGCTGAAATATATAACACACATATTCACATCGTAATTTGAATTGTCTACCACATAAAAAATAGTCATTACCTCAGTCAAATCGATGTAGTGGTTTGCCAGAGATCTTTCCTCTTCTGTAATGGGAGTATTATCAATTGCTCTCAAGCGTGGGATACAGTGCACCAGGATCAATCTGTGCAATGAACGCTGGGTAATCTATGAAATTAAAACAAACTATAATTTTTTTTTACAAATTAACAAGTAACATCCTATTCAAATAATTACCAATGTATGGATTTCCAATGTGAAGCTCACGAAGAGGATTAAACAAATCCTAGTGAATCATCAGCTGGGGAAGAAAGGCTCTGGTGCTGGTTAGGACCCACATTGAGAAAATCTGTTAATAGTATCACTAAAAAATCCTTCCTCCAGAACCCACAGAACAAAAGAAATAGAGGGAGAGCTTAAATAACATGAAAACCGTAAACTTATTAGAGAAATTAGGCATAGTCACAGGTTTTTGGTCACGTTATGAGAAGAGATAAATTGGAGAATTTGGTGACAAATAGCAAGATCGAGGGGAAGAAAACAAGGGGAGGACAGAGAAGTAAATACCTGGATGGCTTGGCCACGTTGTATGGTCGAGGCGAGAACACGGAGCTGATCCACGACTCTGGTGATCGAGTGAGATGGCAAAACATGGCCGCCCATGCTTACCAGCATGCCACGTGATGATGATGAAAATCACATGGAGAAGAGAATTAAAGACAGAGATGAATAATATGAAGAGGAGACCAAATGAACTGCAGGAGATAGCAAGGGTTAGGAGGACTCAGTGTGGGTTTATTGAGGACTTAAGCTCCATTGGAAGCAGCAGCAGAAAAAGGTTCTTCTCTAGCAGGAAATGCTATTCCTAGCTGGAATCCCAGAAATTCTTTAATGCCAGGAATGAAATTCTAGTGTATTTGTTACCTAATGTGTAATGAATCAACATATGCTAATTTACTATTTCATATGTCACATACTTCTCCTATGAAAACTGAAAATGTTTTAGATTCACAGAGAGTAACTTATCAATATACAGTTGACATATAGTGTATACATATTTCAATGAAGACAACTGGAACAATGTCAGTACTAAACTATGAACAGAAGAAACAGATTAGATTGCTCAACTGCGTAACAGAAATGCCAACATTAACATATATGACTTCACAAACAGGCGGACCCACATTCCAAGACACTTACTGCATTGTTGACCAAAGAAATTTCTGTGAGATTACGCAGTGTCTCTAATTTATCCAGCTCGGCGAGGTCTTGGATTCGGTTATTTCCAAGATATAGGCGAGACAAGTTCAGAAGACAGCCCAATCCTGTGAGGTCACGTAGCCTGTTGTCCTCCAGATGTAACTCCTGAAACATGGCAATTATTGTTTCACAAGCTTTGGCATTCATGTCAGAATTACCTGTGTTTATCTACAAATTTAGAGTTGTAAAAACATCATTTATGCACCCATTATTCATTCATTCATTCATGCATACACTCACCCCTCATTTCACCGGCAAATTAATTAATTAATGCAGCCAATCATTCCTTCCCAAATTTAGTAATAAATTAACTAATTAATTACTTCCTCCCATCCTCTCAATGTCCATGCCTCCCTGCCTCCTTTCCTTCTTCCCTCCCTCCCATCTGTCCATCCATCCATCCGTCCGTCCGTCATTCATTGACAGGCTTTCTTCTGATACCCTGGAGTTGGAGTACAGAAGTACATAATGTTTTTGTCTTAGCCTGTAGAATGCCAATATTATTTTTGTCTTTCTTTCTTTTTTTTCTCCTGTAATATTTAAGTTCAAAAGCCTCTGCTTATTTCTTTACCTATAACATGATAATGTTACAATGCAATTCTATGAATGCCAAGCACACAACAATAATAAACAAATATCTGTAATTATAACTTGGGAAACAAATCACATGGCACACCTGCAAGTTGATCTGGTGAACAAATGAGTTCTCTGAGAGCTGTTTGATTTTATTTCTGTCCAGGACCAGCTCTTTCAGATTACGAAGATCTTCAAAACCTTCCACCTTAGAAATCTCATTTCCTGAAATAAAATCAACTAGAAATCTCATTTCCTGAAATAAAGTCAAGTAGAAATCTCATTTCCTGAAATAAACTGTCACTGTCAAAACTGTCATTTACTGCTAATATAGTACCTTGCGGTGTATGGCAGAGGGGTCTTTGAGCCTGAGGAATTAAGGTCGCCTGGCTAGTGCAGTCGCCGCGAACTGTGCAGGTTAGGATTTTCTTTTTGCCCAAGAAAGAAAAAAACCCCACACCTTACCGAGGGATCGAACCCGGGTCTCCTGAAGAAGAGTCCAGCGTTCTAGCCACTCAGCCAGCCATTCCTCTATTTCCTGAAATAAAGTCAACTAGAAATCTCATTTGCTGAAATAAAGTCAACTAGAAATCCCATTTCCTAAAATTAATATTTGTGAAATATAAATCTAAATTCTTGAAACAAGGAAAACTAGATATCTCATTTGCTGAAATAAATAAAAAATAACAATCATCTTCTGAAATAATTTAAAAACTAAACATTTACTTGAAAACAAAAAAAAATTTAGAAATCTCAATAATGCAATGTAAAAATTAACAAAACACAAATTGCCATTTCTGCCCCCCCCCCCCCCCCCCACACACACACACACACACAAACCACACATACGCACACACGCGCGGGCACACGCACGCCCGCCCGCATGCACGCACACACACACACACAGACACACACACAACACCGGATATCAGAAAATTTGTCATCTGGGAGCCCAGGTAATTTTTGTTTACAGGCGGGTGTGCTTGCTTGTGAGTGTGCGTGTTTGCGTGTGCATGCTTGTGTGTGTTTTAACAATTGACCATGACCTTCTGGGATAAACGGAATGAGACTGAGCACCTGTAGATGTATCTGTATGCAATGAAAATGATCCTCAACAAACCAGTCCGGAGGATGACTCCATTACCCACCTTGCAGAAACAGTGCTTTCAACGACGGCAGCCTATTCAGCTGTAGAGCTGTCAAATCTTTGATGCCATTGTATCTGTGCCAATCAGGAAATAAGACAAATAAATGAGAAATGCATAAATACTTTTTTTATAATTTTACTGAAATAAGAACAAGATAAACATGTTTTTAAACAATAATGATGCATGAATATAAATAGGAATAATCTGAACTTTTCTCATGTTAAGTCACAGAGGCCAATTTGCAAGCAGGTATATACAGTTGACTGATTGGTATCTTGTGTGTTTGGAAGAGAAGAGAACAAAATAAGTTTTACAGAACTGGGACCGAAGAAATAGTACTGAATGAGATCAGAGTCACGGTTCTTGGTTTTAAGAACAGATGTCATAGCACACAGGGCAAACTCATAGCTATCCTGTTCTCTTAGCAAGTGTTATCAGGTTCCTAAATCAATCAATCAATCAATCAATCAATCAATGTTATCAGGTTTAGATGCTGATCTTGCCAGTGACATGCTGGTTCTAAACACATCAGATTTGTCCCCTAATACATCCTTCTTGATGAAACCACAATTAAATATAAATGTAAATGGGGTATGGGGATCCTATCAAAGGAGAAGTAAGGTGCCTCCTTCCCTCCACTAGCCTACGGGACACCTTTCACCCTTGGGCCAGGTGGAGTACTAATTAGCCCCTCCCCCCCCCCCCCCTTGATCAGGGTTTCGTGAAGCCATGGGTGCAGGTGGTGGATGAAATTGAAGAGTAGCCGACAGATAGTTGTAGGTTATGGTCTCCAATTTCACGACGGTAGGCAGAGGATCTCTTTTTATTTGGGGGGGGGGGGGGGGCTGAAAGAGACAATGGCTATGGTCATCGACAGGTATGGTCACTGCTAAGAAGGAAAGTAAACCTCAAGAAAATCATGTTCTGCACGACTCTGGTGATTGTGTGAGATGGCAAAACATGACCACCCATACTTATCAGCATGACACATGATGATGATGAAGCATCCATAAAATATGTTCATTATGGTAATAGAATTAACGACACAGTTTCCTTCTTGAAGGATGACTGGGGGGGGGGGGGGGGGGGGGGGGGGGGGTAGTAGACATGTTAGAGGAAAATAATGTTACATGTGGATGACTAACATCAAGTGATGGGCTGGAACAGTAAACAATATACAGGGTGTATTTTTGAATGACTGTGCAGTGTTTGAAAATATTGCTGGTCCAAGTTTTGTATTTACGTATTATGTTGCATGAACTTTACAGAGGGTGAATACAAAACTTGGACCGGTAATATTTTCAAAAACTGCACGGTCATTAAAAATTCACCCTATAAAATAACACAAAGTCATGCAGCTTTACAGAACACAATTACGGAAAACTTGGGACACTGTGGCAACTAATCTTCTTCAGCAAACAAATACATAAAACATCATATAAACGCAGGGAAGACCCTCCAGTGACTACATTAAGGCATACGAATGGGATGAGAAGAATGGAAAGATGAAAAATATGAGAACAATGAAAAGCCATGATATTTTAATGATGTTAATTTTGTCATCTGATATTTTAATGATCATGTCATCTCAATATGCTGAGAATGTCCACATGGAACACCTGTATTGAGCAACTGATCCATTTGTAAATATCACAGCAACTACATCATCCAAGTATTCAACCACCAGTACATTCTCTTCAGCCCAAACTGTAGAAGAAAACGGTTCTCTGCATCTGTTATCATGAGTGATGACTACTGATAAGGATTCCTTGAAATGTATAGGTACTCAAGTTATGACGATCGGAGACACTGCACATTAGGCATTCCCACACGTACTAACTCCTCTGATGCAGCAGTCATCTCAAAGTATCTCTACTCAGTGTTCACATGAGGAATTGGCTGTAATACATCCTCTCTCACCCTTGACATGTTTCACCAGGCTTCACTTCTAGGATGTGCAATCTCATCAGTATTCGCCAAAGTCCATATTGTATTGACAATATCAGCCTTCCCGGGAAGGTTAACCCAGTCAACAAATGCCCGCAGAAGTCGGATGTGTCGGCCTAATGGCGCAAGAACACAGCTCTGCTGTAAACAGGCACAACGCAATCACATCCAAAAAAAAACTCCGGATGAACGCAGAAGAAGAAGATATCAGCCTTGTCCATGCTTCTTCCTGCTTTTATTGGTGCATTATTAGCCAGCTGGTCTGTGCATATCCAGTTTTCACCAGATGAAATATTTTCTAAAACACCTACCCTCCGTACAACATCAACAGCTCAACCTGACCAGGATTTTCCTCACTTGAGGCTGTTTCCTTACTCTCACTTGTTTTTCATCGAGGGAGTGAGTAGTATCTATGCTTATTCTGAGACAAGCACATGTGCGAATAAAATCAGTTTTGTCGACCATCACAGGGAGGTCAAGCAAAAATTTCACTGCTTTACAGAGAGTGTCTCCGGTATATCTCAGAATAATATGCATGGCTTTATTTTGCACCTTGTCCACATTTCTATTCGTGTATTTCTGAGTGTGAAGACTAGTTGCGCATATTCAGAGAGGTCTTCTTCTTCTTCTTCTACTTTCATTCGGAGTTTTTTTTTCCGGACGTGATTGCGTTGTGCCTGTTTACAGCAGAGTTGTGTTCTTGCGCCGTTAGGCCGACACATCCGACTTCTGTGGGCATTTGTGACCAGATTAACCTTCCCAGGGCAGAGAGGTCCAGTCCCTAGTATAGCATAAAGAGGACTAGTTGTTCATGGGTGGCTGTTGCATGACCGGTATGGAAGTCTTGTACAGGCCTTTAACATTCTAATGTAAACACAATTTGAAACCAAAGGTATGCCCATCATTTTGGACAGTAACAAAACAACTTGCGACAGTAAACAGTGAAAGCAGCTTTTAAGAGAATAGTTGAGTTGAGTTGAGTTGAGAACCGATATCACTGCACTCAGGACATTCCCATGCGTGCTCCGTCCCCTAGTTCAACAGCCTATGAAGAGTCATACTACTAATTTAAGAGAATAGTTTAAATAGAAACTCCCTTGTCTGGCACCACAGTGAGAATGAACTAGCTAGAGACCTAAAAAGACACAGAATAGAGAATTAAAAACAGAGATGAATAATAGTGTGAGAACAATGACAGAGATGCACGAGGTAGCAAAAAATAGGGTCACTTGGCCTGAGTTGGTTCAGGGCCTATTCACTAACAGGGGATAAAGGGCAAATGAACAAGAAAAAATGCATGGTCCCCATGTCATCAAGGTTATAGTTATAGCAAAGTAAAATAATATACATACCCTAAATGCAAAACTTCTAGATTTGGTAAAACTGAAGCACAGCTATCAGTGACTAAGTCCACATTTTTATTGCCAGCTGGGAATACAATACGATTTTTCCCTGGGTTGCTTAAAACTCCTTTCGGCTTTGGCAGAATGCACTCAATGTGATTGTTGTTGAGACACAGCACCTGGAAAAATGTGTTTTAATATTTGTCACATAGTCAAAATATGTGTAATCAGCAGAACAACAGATGCAATATAAGTCTACATTATAACAAATATATATATATATATATCTATATCTATAAAAGAGACTATGTTTGTGGGTTTGTGGGTTTGTGGATTTGGATGCGTTCGATAACGGTACATCCGATTGAGATGAAATTTTCTACACGTCTTCCTTTCATTCCTGTGCAACCGACTATAATAATTTCTTAATGTAAAATCTTCGACTTATTTAATAACATTTACTTTTCCATTTTCATTAAATAATGTCTATATAGCAGGGGGACTTCACTCTAGAAAAGTTATTTGAAGGGGCATAACTAATTTAAAAACAGTTTTCATTAAAAATTGGATTTATTTTAGACACGTTACAATTTTATTTCTGTACGTTTTTTGGACTTTTGAATTAATCGGAGCATTTGTTTTTTTCCGTTTGCTTGGCAGAGAGAAGGTCAGTACACAATTTACATGTGTATATGCTTGATTTAGTTTTTGTTTAAAAAAAAAAGGTCGGCCGCGTGTGTGTCAACATCAGATCAGGTTTGTCATTCAATTGTGTTATGCATACTATGTAAATATATCATTTGATGTTTGAACGCCCTGTAGGACGCCTGTTAAAATACTAAAAGGACATTGTTTTTGTATACAATTATCGTTTTTAGTTGGCCACGTAAAAGTCTATATCTGTAGATAACTCATACAACTGTAGATGAAATGAATTTTGTGTGTGTTGTTCATACTTTATGCATACCTTACACGCAGCACGCCTGTAAAAATACTAACAATACAAATGCAGGTGTTTAAAAAAAAAAAAGAAAAAAAGAAAGAAGCCTATCCTTTGAAGTACCCAGCATTTACGTTTAGTAGTTTCAGGTTGCCTTTTTAAGATATAGTTCTCTTCCTATCTATACCATATTTCCATATCCTCTACTATATATGTAGACAATATTTGTTTGTGTGTGTGTGCCCTTTATCAGATTCAAATGAAATGAAATAGTTAGTTAAAAATCTAATTTTCTATTTTAGATCAGGGTCCAAAACTAAATCAGTTATGCCACCCAAACGAAAAGCGATTGGTGCATCTACACCTCAAGCACGAAAGATAAAGGCATTAAGAGCTTCAGAAACAGATGAGCAACGGGAAGCAAGACTGGAAACAACAAGAGTACGCGCTGCTCAAGCACGTTCATCTGAAACAGGCGAGCAACGGGAAGCAAGACTGGAAACAAATAGAGTACGCACTATTCGATCAAGACAATCACTGGGCGCTGATTTAAATCTTGGTGCATTTCGTTACGATGCTCATTATGATTACAGTCTTCATCCAAGTGTGGTTATTGGAAAAATGGATAAATTATGCATGTATTGCAGTGCCCTCAAATTTAAGAATGAACCACCAGGAATTTGCTGCATGAGTGGAAAAGTGAAATTGTCAGAATTGCATTCACCACCCGAACCATTATCAACGTTGGTATCCGGTGTCACGAGCCAATCGAAACATTTCTTGGCAAACATACGCAAGTACAATTCATGTTTCCAAATGACATCGTTTGGTGCAACAAATATTGTGCGCGAGAATTACATGCCGACATTCAAAGTTCAGGGGCAAATTTATCATCGCGCAGGATCACTACTACCAATGCCGAATGCAGATCCTAAATATCTTCAAATTTATTTCATGGGAAACACTGGTGAACAAATCGATCAACGATGTCGATTCAATACAGGCACTAAACGAGAAATTGTCGCTGCATTACAAAATTTATTCGATCAACACAACGAATTAATTAGATTGTTCAGAACTGCCCTTGAACAAATGCCATCTAATGACTACAGAGTTGTAGTTAGAGCAGACAAAACACCTGTTGGCCACCACGAAAGACTGTACAACGCACCAACAATAGATGAGGTGGCGATCAGTTATAGTTGGCGAAGAATCTAACTCACGTGATATAATTCTTCATCGCAGAAATGGTGATGTTCAGCGAGTCTCAGAAACTCATCGTTCATACGACGCATTGCAATATCCGATTATACTTTGGCAAGGGGAAGATGGATATTATATAAATATCAAATTGAGAAATCCACAAACAGATGAGGAAACGAATAAGAAAGTCAGTGCCATGAATTACTATTCATATCGATTGATGATTCGTGAAAATGCTGAAAATCATATCTTGAAATGTCGACAATTGTTCCTTCAATACATTGTCGAGATGTATGCGAAAATCGAAAGCGAACAACTCCTCTACATTCGATTAAATCAAACCAAGTTGCGTTCCGAAGATTACATTCATTTACGTGATGCAGTTGTTAATGATAGCAATGTTAATCCAAATGAATTGGGGAAAAAGATCATACTCCCGGCCACATTTACAGGGAGTCCACGGCACATGCATGAATACGCACAAGATGCAATGACATATGTTCGCGCATATGGCCGCCCAGATTTGTTTATTACCTTCACATGCAGTCCTACATGGGATGAAATAAAAGAACTTTTGTTAACTGGACAATCATCATCAGATCGCCCCGATATTTCCGCACGTGTGTTCAAACAAAAATTGAAATCTTTAATGGATTTCATTGTCAAGCATCAAGTTTTTGGAGAGACACGCTGTTGGATGTATTCCATCGAATGGCAAAAAAGAGGATTGCCACATGCACACATTTTGATTTGGTTGATCGAAAAAGTCACACCACATCAAATTGATCAAGTCATCTCAGCAGAAATACCAGATGTCGACATTGATCCAGAGTTATTTGAAGTCGTCACCAAAAACATGATTCATGGTCCATGTGGTCTACTCAATAACAATTCACCTTGCATGTCTGATGGGAAATGCACGAAACGATACCCAAGACATTTACATGCCGAGACAATCACTGGCAATGACGGATATCCACTCTATCGTCGACGCTCAGCTGAAGATGGCGGCAAATCTATCACTTTAAAAGTACGAAACAATGATCTTCAAGTCGATAATCGTTGGGTTGTACCGTATTCACCGTTACTCTCGAAAACGTACAAAGCACACATCAATGTCGAGTATTGCAATTCAGTTAAATCGATCAAGTACATTTGCAAATATGTCAACAAAGGAAGTGATATGGCAGTTTTTGGAGTGGGAAATGCAACTGCATCTATCGATGAAATAGATCAATATCAAGTGGGACGCTACATTAATAGTAATGAAGCAGTATGGCGCATTTTATCATTTCCAATCCATGAACGTCATCCAACAGTTGTTCATTTGGCAGTGCACCTTGAAAATGGACAGCGCGTGTACTTCACAACAGAAAATGCACGTGAACGAGCATTGTCACCACCACCAACAACGTTAACTGCATTTTTTTCATTGTGCGGGAATGATATGTTTGCAAAGACACTACTTTACTCTGAAGTGCCAACATACTACACATGGAATGCATCAGCGAAAAAGTTTCAACGTCGCAAACAAGGTAAAGCAGTTGAAGGACATACCAATTTATATTCGACCGACGCGTTAGGCCGTCTGTACACTGTTCACCCAAACAATGCAGAATGCTTTACTTGCGATTACTGTTAATCAACGTACATGGACCAACATCCTTTCAAGAATTAAGAACAGTAAACGGTCAAGTATGTGCCACTTATCGTGAAACTTGCCAAGAATTACATCTTCTTGAAAACGATGCACACTGGGACACTTCACTTGCTGATGCATCTAATACTGCTCAACCACAGCAAATACGCACGTTATTTGCCATCATATTGACAACTTGCTTCCCATCCAATCCAAAAGATCTTTGGGAAAAATACAAAGACTATATGAGTGAAGACATACTACATCGTTTGCGTGCAATGAATCAAAATCCGGACATTCAATTCACACCAAATGTGTATAATGAGGCACTGGTTTCGATTGAGGACATAAGTTTGGCAATCGCTAACAAAGCACTGGTACAATTGGGAATGACTGCGCCGGATCGATCTGCAAACGATCTTTTCGATCGTGATTTGCAACGAGAATCAATCTTTGATGTTGACGAATTGTGTGCATTTGTTCAAACAAATCTTCTGAAATTGGTTCCAGAACAACGTATAGCGTATGACAGAATTATGCATGCAATTACAAGCCAAACCGGCGGATTGTATTTCCTAGATGCGCCCGGGGGCACAGGCAAAACTTTTCTCATTTCACTTATTTTGGCAACCATACGATCACGACAAAATATTGCGCTGGCTATCGCATCATCTGGAATTGCAGCAACTCTTTTGGATGGTGGCCGAACAGCACATTCAGCACTAAAATTGCCGTTGAATATGCACATCACTGAGACACCGACATGCAATATCCGAAAAAATTCTGGAATGGGTAAAGTACACCAATCATGTCAACTCATTATATGGGACGAATGTACATCGTACACTACAAGATTTAAGAGGAAATGAACAGCTCTTCGGTGGCGCACTTATTTTATTGTCTGGTGATTTTCGACAAACTCTACCAGTTATACCACGTTCAACATTCGCTGATGAACTTAATGCATGTCTGAAATCATCAGTTTTATGGCGGCACGTTCAGAAATTGACTTTGAAGACCAATATGCGTGTACAACGACAACATGATGCACCCGCAGAACTCTTTGCAAAACAATTGTTGGATATTGGGAATGGGAAAATGCCATTCGATGAATCCACACAATGTATCACGTTGCCAACAAACTTCTGTAACATCACAGCAACTATAGGCGAATTGATTGACAAAGTTTTCACAAATATCGCACTGAATCACAAAAATCATCAATTGCTCAGTGAACGTGCTATATTAGCAGCCAAAAACAACGATGTCAATGCCATTAATTTCGCCATTCAAAACGAAATACCAGGCGAAGCGACAACGTATAAGTCCATAGATTCTATGATAAATCAAGACGAAGTTGTCAATTATCCAACTGAATTCTTGAATTCACTTGATTTGCCAGGCATACCGCCGCACGTTTTAACATTGAAAATTGGCGTGCCTATCATTCTTCTCCGAAACATCAATCCACCTCGACTTAATTAGGTTGTTCAGAACTGCCCTTGAACAAATGCCATCTAATGACTACAGAGTTGTAGTTAGAGCAGACAAAACACCTGTTGGCCACCACGAAAGACTGTACAACGCACCAACAATAGATGAGGTGGCGATCATTATAGTTGGCGAAGAATCTAACTCACGTGATATAATTCTTCATCGTAGAAATGGTGATGTTCAGCGAGTCTCAGAAACTCATCGTTCATACGACGCATTGCAATATCCGATTATACTTTGGCAAGGGGAAGATGGATATTATATAAATATCAAATTGAGAAATCCACAAACAGATGAGGAAACAAATAAGAAAGTCAGTGCCATGAATTACTATTCATATCGATTGATGATTCGTGAAAATGCTGAAAATCATATCTTGAAATGTCGACAATTGTTCCTTCAATACATTGTTGACATGTATGCGAAAATCGAAAGCGAACGACTCCTCTACATTCGATTAAATCAAACCAAGTTGCGTTCCGAAGATTACATTCATTTACGTGATGCAGTTGTTAATGATAGCAATGTTAATCCAAATGAATTGGGGAAAAAGATCATACTCCCGGCCACATTTACAGGGAGTCCACGTCACATGCATGAATACGCACAAGATGCAATGACATATGTTCGCGCATATGGCCGCCCAGATTTGTTTATTACCTTCACATGCAGTCCTACATGGGATGAAATAAAAGAACTTTTGTTAACTGGACAATCATCATCAGAGCGCCCCGATATTTCCGCACGTGTGTTCAAACAAAAATTGAAATCTTTAATGGATTTCATTGTCAAGCATCAAGTTTTTGGAGAGACACGCTGTTGGATGTATTCCATCGAATGGCAAAAAAGAGGATTGCCACATGCACACATTTTGATTTGGTTGATCGAAAAAGTCACACCACATCAAATTGATCAAGTCATCTCAGCAGAAATACCAGATGTCGACATTGATCCAGAGTTATTTGAAGTCGTCATCAAAAACATGATTCATGGTCCATGTGGTCTACTCAATAACAATTCACCTTGCATGTCTGATGGGAAATGCACGAAACGATACCCAAGACATTTACATGCCGAGACAATCACTGGCAATGACGGATATCCACTCTATCGTCGACGCTCAGCTGAAGATGGCGGCAAATCTATCACTTTAAAAGTACGAAACAATGATCTTCAAGTCGATAATCGTTGGGTTGTACCGTATTCACCGTTACTCTCGAAAACGTACAAAGCACACATCAATGTCGAGTATTGCAATTCAGTTAAATCGATCAAGTACATTTGCAAATATGTCAACAAAGGAAGTGATATGGCAGTTTTTGGAGTGGGAAATGCAACTGCATCTATCGATGAAATAGATCAATATCAAGTGGGACGCTACATTAATAGTAATGAAGCAGTATGGCGCATTTTATCATTTCCAATCCATGAACGTCATCCAACAGTTGTTCATTTGGCAGTGCACCTTGAAAATGGACAGCGTGTGTACTTCACAACAGAAAATGCACGTGAACGAGCATTGTCACCACCACCAACAACGTTAACTGCATTTTTTTCATTGTGCGGGGATGATATGTTTGCAAAGACACTACTTTACTCTGAAATGCCAACATACTACACATGGAATGCATTAGCGAAAAAGTTTCAACGTCGCAAACAAGGTAAAGCAGTTGAAGGACATACCATTTTATATTCGACCGACGCGTTAGGCCGTTTGTACACTGTTCATCCAAACAATGCAGAATGCTTTTACTTGCGATTACTGTTAATCAACGTACATGGACCAACATCCTTTCAAGACTTAAGAACAGTAAACGGTCAAGTATGTGCCACTTATCGTGAAACTTGCCAAGAATTACATCTTCTTGAAAACGATGCACACTGGGACACTTCACTTGCTGATGCATCTAATACTGCTCAACCACAGCAAATACGCACGTTATTTGCCATCATATTGACAACTTGCTTCCCATCCAATCCAAAAGATCTTTGGGAAAAATACAAAGACTATATGAGTGAAGACATACTACATCGTTTGCGTGCAATGAATCAAAATCCGGACATTCAATTCACACCAAATGTGTATAATGAGGCACTGGTTTCGATTGAGGACATAAGTTTGGCAATCGCTAACAAAGCACTGGTACAATTGGGAATGACTGCGCCAGATCGATCTGCAAACGATCTTTTCGATCGTGATTTGCAACGAGAATCAATCTTTGATGTTGACGAATTGTGTGCATTTGTTCAAACAAATCTTCTGAAATTGGTTCCAGAACAACGTATAGCGTATGACAGAATTATGCATGCAATTACAAGCCAAACCGGCGGATTGTATTTCCTAGATGCGCCCGGGGGCACAGGCAAAACTTTTCTCATTTCACTTATTTTGGCAACCATACGATCACGACAAAATATTGCGCTGGCTATCGCGTCATCTGGAATTGCAGCAACTCTTTTGGATGGTGGCCGAACAGCACATTCAGCACTAAAATTGCCTTTGAATATGCACATCACTGAGACACCGACATGCAATATCCGAAAAAAATTCTGGAATGGGTAAAGTACTCCAATCATGTCAACTCATTATATGGGACGAATGTACTATGGCACACAAAAAAGCATTGGAGGCGCTTCATCGTACACTACAAGATTTAAGAGGAAATGAACAGCTCTTCGGTGGCGCACTTATTTTATTGTCTGGTGATTTTCGACAAACTCTACCAGTTATACCACGTTCAACATTCGCTGATGAACTTAATGCATGTCTGAAATCATCAGTTTTATGGCGGCACGTTCAGAAATTGACTTTGAAGACCAATATGCGTGTACAACGACAACATGATGCATCCGCAGAACTCTTTTTGCAAAACAATTGTTGGATATTGGGAATGGGAAAATGCCATTCGATGAATCCACACAATGTATCACGTTGCCAACAAACTTCTGTAAGATCACAGCAACTATAGGCGAATTGATTGACAAAGTTTTCACAAATATCGCACTGAATCACAAAAATCATCAATTGCTCAGTGAACGTGCTATATTAGCAGCCAATTACAACGATGTCAATGCCATCAATTTCGCCATTCAAAAAGAAATACCAGGCGAAGCGACAACGTATAAGTCCATCGATTCTATGATGAATCAAGACGAAGTTGTCAATTATCCAACTGAATTCTTGAATTCACTTGATTTGCCAGGCATACCGCCGCACGTTTTAACATTGAAAATTGGCGTGCCTATCATTCTTCTCCGAAACATCAATCCACCTCGACTTTGCAATGGTACCAGGCTTGCAGTCAAAAAGATGATGAACAATATCATCGAAGCTACAGTTTAGAATGGGAAATTTAAAGGAGAAGATGTACTGTTGCCTCGCATCCCAATGATTCCAACAGACATGCCATTCGAATTCAAACGCCTGCAGTTTCCGGTGCGACTTGCATTTGCCATGACGATCAACAAAGCACAGGGACAATCGCTACAAGTGTGTGGACTAAATCTGGAAAATCCGTGCTTCACACATGGACAGCTATATGTGGCCTGCTCACGCGTTGGAAAACCTTCGGATTTATTTGTGTACGCACCAGACAGAAAAACAAAAAATATTGTTTATCAAAAAGCACTACATTAGACATCAAATTTGGTGTTCGGCCATAACTTAAAAATTATACGACAACATTTCAAAAATAAATAACCCAGACATTAAGTGAAATTTTCTAACTGCAACCAATAAATTAGCTGCGAGGGCCCAGGGGCCGAACGCATACTCTGTACGCTTAGAGAATGTATTTGAATAGATCTCTTCCAATCATATTTTCTACTATCAATATATCTATTCTTCTAATCTATCTATATTTTTAACGGGAACGGGCCAAACATACATATGTACGTACTTACGTACGTACGTACATACATACATACATACATACAGACAGACAGACAGACAGACAGACAGACAGACAGACAGACAGACAGACAGACAGACAGACAGACAGACAGACAGACAGACAGACAGACAGACAGACAGATAGATAGATAGATAGATAGATAGATCCCCGCCAGAGCCTGGGCGAAGCCGGGCCGAGTCAGCTAGTATTCTATAAATTACCATTTTTAATAACTTTAAAAGCGGGACATGATTGATACAGGTCTTGATAATGCACATTGAGAGCAAGTCGCCGCTGAACGTGTTGCATGGAGGGCAAATATCACAAATGGAATAAAGATAAAGGAGAAAATTATTGCAGATAAGTCACACACCGAGCGTGTGAGACGTAAGATGGTGCGTGATGATGAAAATGACGATGTGTTCACATGCATCCACTGTGGTGGACGAACATTTACAGCGCGAATTGACCTGAACAGTCACATTCGCCACCGCCATGGGTTATACGAGTTAAGAATTTCTGAAGCACAATGTAACAAGCCACTGTTTGTCAAGACGGCAAGGTGTCAATGTAATAATTTTAAAGTATGACTTTGACGATTGTAGATTTTCATCAATATCATTATAGTCACCGTCATTATCAACATCATTACTACGGTTTTCAGCATCATCATAATCTTCACCATCGTCATCATACACAAACTAAGACGTAAGAGATAACGCTAGTTGTTCCAAGCCCCTTCATATTAGATTTCCATAATCATAATTATGATGATGATGATGATGATGATGATGATGATGATGATCATCATCATCATCATCATCATCGTCATCACCATCACCATCACCATCACCATCACCACCACCACCACCACCACCACCATCATCATCATCATCAAGTCCCTAGCCATGCTAAATGGCTTCAGAATCAAAATTGCCCTGCTTTCTTCTTCGATCGTCCCTGCCAGTCTGTTTGTTGTTAATCGGCGCCAGAATGACGTTTTCGCTGTTGACAACTTGTCTGCTAGTTTCTCTGTGGGGTTTTCGGGTTATAGGATAGCTACATACTTTCTATTACGTCATCCCGACTGTACGCTATATGGCAGGGTTGAGCAACACGACATTGAACACGTGACATTGGGGACGCCTTGGGCATGGACATAAATGGGGAAGGGGAACTGGCAGAAGATCGTGATTTTCTGCGACGGGCCGTGATGAGAGCGACTTTCTGCGGGATACATTATACACGATGATGATAATTGCCGTTACCTAGTTGCCAGGTAAGGATATGTTCTCGTATATTTTTTTTTAAAATTTGCATATACTATTTAAAGAAAAGAACAAATGCACCCACACTTCAAAAGCCGAATATTGAAGAAGGTTGGTTACTAAATCTTACCATTCGTAATGTATACACAATTCTGTTCAAACAACTTCGGGAGTGGCCACGTAAACAAAATGAACAAACAAAATTAAATTAAATTAAAGCAAGGGACTTAACGACTTAACATGGGACATTACCTTATTTAACAATATTTCTAGATCTGGCATTTACTTTGTAAACTTTTCGTTATATTCGTTTGTAAATCAACATTCACTTCTATTCCACAATGTTTTAAATTATACTGCTAAAGAAAAATAAACAGCGTATAACAAGAGTATTTACATAATTTAGGTACATTTTTGCACAATACATTTTTGCACAATACATTTTTATAATCTGCTTTCCTGGCTTTTGTAGAATACTATATGCATAGCTTTATCATCCTATTATGAGAAGAGAATATCTTGATCAAACATACATTTTTTGGCAAGCCTTTGAAAGGCCAAATAATCTTCCTTTTGTTTCTTTCACGGTCTTCGGCTAAGATCAATCAATCAATCATATGTTATGCCGGAAAGCGTGAGTGGTCTTGACTCGCCATTTCACTCGATCACCAAAGTCGTGGATCAGGTCAGTGTTTCTGTCTCGACCTGCCATGTGGCCAAGCCACCCAGGTATTTTCTTCTCGGTCTTCCCCTTGGTCTGTTCCAAGGCAAGCATAACCGTTGAGTCGTCACCGAATTTATAAACAATTCTGTTCAATCAACTTCGGGATAGACCACAGAAAGAAAAGAGACACACACACAATCAAATTATGGCATGGGACATAGCGACTTAACATATTAAGGGACATTACTTAATCTAAAGATATTACTAACAATAACAATTTTGGCAATAACGTTCTTAACATTTCGTTAATTTCATTTACAAATCAAACTTTGCTGCCATTTATTATGCTTTAAGTTATATGTGTGTGTATATATATATATACACAGACAGACAGCTCCCGTCTCTCAGAACGGGAGCTGGTCAGCTAGACCGTTGTCAAGCAGACAGACAGACTGATAGATAGATAGATCCCCTCCAGGGCCTGGGCGAAGCCGGGCCGGGTCAGCTAGTATATATATATATATATATATATATATATATATATATATATATATATATATATATATATATATATATATATATATATTGCTTGCGAACGCGGTTTGTGAGCCCGTATACCAGGGTTCGAAACACAGCGATGCTGGTTTTTTCGAAAAAGGTACAGCGGCCGGTCGTTCGGAAAGCAATGGCAAACTACTGAACGTAACACTTGCCTAGTACATCAACAGCAGCTGAAAATGCTGGTGTTGACTGCAACGTCCCGTAAGGGATACGCAACGCGGCCCGGCTTCGCCCAGGCCCTGGAGGGGATCTATCTATCTATCAGTCTGTCTGTCTGCTTGTTTGTCTGTCTGTCTGTCTGTCTGGCTGTTTTTCTCTCCGGTAGCTCTGCTACCAGCTCCCGTTCCCTATATTTACATGTAAATATTCACATAAAAAATATACACAACTAGAGTACATGCCTTGTTGGGACATCGGAGGACACAATATAGAACATGCAGTCTACACAGAATTGATTGCTGACAAAGAACATGAATTGCAGAATTGATGGATACGGTTGTTTTTATAAAGTTAGCAACTAGGCTTAGAAATTCATTGTGAGAAAACAGAACTGAAGGCAATCTCAAAGAAGAACGATAAAACAATGTAGCATCTGGGAAAATTCAAAGATAAATCGGTACAACTATCTTGGAACAGTCATACCATCTGAAGGAAGGTGTCTTATAGAGATTTGAAGAAGAACCGCTATGGAAACGGTAGACTTTTACAAGAAGGAAAACATACTTGTAAAAAGTTGTCAATTGCACTGAGAAAGAGTATTGAAGTGTTATATAGAACCTCCCCAGGAAGGTTAACCCGGTCAACAAATGCCGCCAGAAGTCGGATGTGTCGGCCTAGCGGCGCAAGAACGCAGCTCTGCTGTAAACAGGCACAACGTAGTCACGTCCGGAAAAAAAAATCCGGATGAACGAAGAAGAAGAAGAAGAAGAAGAAGAAGAAGATATAGAACCTTTATTGCATGCGTATGAAACATTGACACAATGCAGACAAGCTGGGAACATTCTAATGGCAGTGGAAATGTGGTTTTTGGGGTAACTGCAAATAATACCACGGACGGACGGGAACACCAACGAGACAGCCTAAGAATGAAATGGAAGCTACATTTATTAGAGAAATCAGATGCAGGCAGTTGAGATTTGTTGGGTACATAAGGAAAAAGAACTTGATGAGTAGCGACAAAATTAATGGAAAAAGAATCACGAGAAGGCAGAGAGACAAATACCTGGATTGTTCACATGGCATAATCGGGACAAGAACACAAAGATGATCATGTAAGATGGCGAACCATGACCGCCAACACTTGTTACATACCACGAAGACGACCGTCATACAATACACATGAGACATTGTAAATGCTTATGCTCAGTACAAACATGCTCCTATTGAAACTGCATGGAGTCATCTGTCAGGACTTTGGTTTCTCCTGCTGGTTGATCTAGGCTGTGTCCCTCGTGCAGCAGAGCTCCGAACACCTGCTACTGTCATTGGATGTGGTCGTTGTCTGTACTTGAGAGGCACCTTCAATGTCTGCTTCAGGGTATATACTAGTTGGTACTGGTGCTTCCGTCTGTTCATCTGGATTGTATCTGTGTATAAGCAAGTTAATACCCTCTCATTATATTATGTTACCGTAGATAAGCAAACTACATAACGTAAAGTTGTTTAGTAAATCACGTACGGCCAGTAGGGGTTGGAGGTGACTGCAACGTCCTAAAAAGGACACGCACTCTGTGGTTTTGCAGATAAGATATAAAACATGTATATCTAAAGTGACAGCAAGCGAGTCTTCGACGCTATAATGTAACCCCCCCCCCCCCCCCCCCTCGTCCCCAGTTCCATTAGGTTTAACAGCAGATGTCCAAAGGGCAATTGACGTGGAATAATGATTGAAACATCGTGCGTGCATTAATTTCAAATATAGTCGACACGGCTACTAAGGAAGCCAGAGTATGATCTGACCACATCCTTACAGTAAGACAGCACATTACACGATGTGTTGGGTTGTGTTGGAAAGAGCTGACCACACCCGTATGACGTTTGAGACAAAGATCCAAAGTAATGTGCTAACATAGCTACAAACAAAAATTTTGTTATGTCCGTTTCTGGCTAGAATTGAGGGATATATGTTGCAAGTTAGCATAACTAAAAGATATTTTGAAACTGGTTCTGTCCCTTTTCTGACTAAACACTTGTTTGAGACAGACAAAAGTTACTAAATTAACTATTAAAACTGGTTATGTCTCTTCCGTGAAACAAAATTTGCATACAAACATTATTTTAAAACCTGGTTGTGTCCTTTTCCTTAATAAACTTGAGACAAGAGATAAAAGTTACATGCTAACAAATCTGTTAACATCATACAAGTTAGAATTAATAAAACAACGAAGGGAACTGAAACAGAAAGGAGGAGAAACAGATAACAGCAGGATGAAGTATAAATCTAAACGCCTTTGAATATAAATGTATAAATGTTACAGACGGGCTCCAAGTATATCTTGGATACAGAAATGAACAAATATAGCCATACGACAAGAGCTGAATATTGAAGAAGGTTGACTACTAAAGACGATAAAACAAAGAAAATTGAAATATTTTGGTCACTTGAAACGTCACGAAAGTTTGGAGAGAACAATAATGAAAGGATATATGCCTGAGAAGAGAGGAAGAGGAAGTTCAAAGAGAAGATGGGTGCAGGATGTGGCAGATGATCTCCAGATGGATGTATCGGACGCGGGACATCTTGCTTGTGATCGAGAAGTTTTCCGGAAGATTGTTATGGAAGCGAGGTTCTGCAAGGGACATGTTTCTGAATGAATGAATGAATGAATGAATGAATGAATGAATGAGTGAATGAATGAATGAATTAATGAATGAATGAATGAATGAAAGGTACCAATTTTAAGCTCGGTCGATGTGGGTGTCAAGTTAGTTGTAAAAACAAAGTCCCTGGATGAATGAAGATTCCAAGAGATGACTACCGGACTGGCTGGCAAGCTCACTAGCCACTGGGTTACATCAGCTCCCTAGTACAGCTATGATACCGGATAATTAATATCTACTAAGGGAGAATGAGCACCAATAAATTGGCATGTAGTGGCCATTGTGTTTAATGACAGTGCACAGTTTCATAGTCCTGCATACCGGATTGAAATCAGCAGTAGCCGATTTGGAAGCAAACATCATTGCTTTGATTTTCACAATGATATACACCTCAGATGCTCACAAAGCAACGGCAAACTCATCAACATCATGTGCCACACCGATAAGCGTGGGCGGTCATGTTTCGCTATCTCACACGATCACCAGAGCCATGGATCAGCTCCATGTTTTTGTCTCAACGTGACACTAGGCAAAGCCTGTTAGATATTTACTTCTGTGCCTTCCATTTGTTCTGTACCCCTTAGTCTTGCAAGTTGTTACCAAGTTCTCTAGTTTATTTCTTCACATCCATACAAAGTACAGTAGCACTGTAACACTTTTTGTTGTGGCAATTTGTTTTTATTTTTATTGCTCGTTCGCTTTGAAATCAAGCATAGTCCATACACACTTTATTCTAGTATTGCTGGACTGAATTTTGCCTGTGGGTTAGCTTTCACTATCCACAATGTCCCTCGCCATCAGGCGAATCCATCCGATTACAAAGGTACTTGTAATTTACGTCCCCAAGTCAAGGACGATAGGTCAACATTTTAGTCCGACTTTACATTCATTGATAGCGACGTATTGCATAAGATATTCTTCATTTTCTGAAATGCGGCTTTTGCCTGCCCTATTCTGCTCTTAATCTCTGTTGTACATCTTCCATTTGATGTTACAAGTGCCCCTAGGTATTTAAAATTATCCACTTGGTTGAGAATTTCCCCTTCTATTTCTATGTCACATTTTAGTTGGGTTGGTTTTTCAAGAACATTTTTTACAAATTAAGTTTCAAGTTGCGTGTTATGAAACAGTGAAACTCAGTCCTTACACTAACTAAATCTTATGTAATTTATCATAAGATTTAATAACAGTGGACTATACGCTTAATTAGTAATATGCTGTGCATATATGCTTATTTAATCATATGTTGTGCATATATGCTTATTTAGTAATATATGTTGTGCATATATGCTTATTTAGTAATATATGTTGTGCATTTATGTTTATGTAGTAATATATGTTGTGCATTTATGCTTATTTAGTAATATATGTTGTACATATATGCTTATTTAATAATATATGTTGTAACTATATGTTTATTTACTAATATATGTTATGCACTGCACTGAGTGGCCTAGCTGATCAGAACTAATCAGAAACTTGATACCTTTTACTTTTCTTTTCATATTTTAACATTTCAACTTTAGAACAATAAAAGTATAAAACTCACAATTTATTACTAATGAATTCTGAATGTCACCAACTTAGTGTGTTAACTAATGTTTTGTTAAGTGTAACTTATTTAATTGTTAAAAGTTAAACTAAGTGAATTGAATTCACACATAGAAGCCACAAACAATAGATTGCACAATTTGCTGCCTGCTTATATTTTACAGCATCTCATCGGGGATGGATGAATCGTATTTTGATTGAAATAGAACACCTCGCTTCAGAGGTCACAGATTGTGAGAACTATATGGGATTTTTGCCCTGGTCATGCGGAAGTGCGGGTGGGGGGGGGGGGGAATGAACAGGCTGATAGGCTGGTAATGGACCTCTTGGTGGTAGATTACTTATGGACAAGGGGAAGGTGGTCGTGCGTGGTGAAGAAAGTGGGAGAATTGATTGAGAACCCATATGTGGAAAGGATGAGATTGCGGGGGATTGGCAGAGGTTCTGGTAGATTCTCACAACTTAGAGGGAAGACCAGGAGAACTTTCATTCAGATAGCAGAGGGAACGATTAGTATTGTGACTTTTTTCTGGCTGTAGAACGAGAGGACGGAGCGCATATATGGGAATGTCCTGAGTGCAGTGATGTCAGTTCTTAGCTCAATTCAACTCAACAACTTGATTGAAATACTTAAAAGTAATAGTATACAAAGTAAACTAAGTTTAGTGGAAAAGAAGTAAATATGTCTCTCCAAGTAGTTGGAATTAATCTTTTGCTGGACGTTGCAGTCAAGACCAGCATTTGTTGCTGTTGTGATCTCTTGGCAAGTTTATTTAGTTTACGTTCAATAGTTTGCCATTGGCGGTATTGCTTTCTGAACGACCGGTACCCCTTTCCATTAATTACCATTTTATAAAATGCAAACAAGGCGGTCTGCTGTCAAATCGCCTGCAGCTGTGTTTCGAACGCGGCATTACGTAGCTGGTGGTAAGAAAAAGAACAATTTAAAATTTAATTATTTTACATTAGTTTGATTGTCACCTTGTCGAGCAATTAAATCAATTTGCATCAATGCACCTGCAGCGCAATTCGTTCTGAAATATTTTTGTGACGGTACTCTTGCCGCTAGCTATGCCGCCTGTTAGCCCCACTAGAAACATGATAAATACTATTCCTCCTCGAGAATCAACCCGAACCTTAAGTGCGAGCCGTTAAGTCAGTGACTAGGCCTGGTACTGATATTCTGAATGATTGTATTGTCCATTGCATATCGCAAACATTGTTTCATATTTTTAGGCAGTCGTGCAAACAGACAAATCAATGTCACCAAGTGCCATGCCGATAAGCCTGGATGATCAAGGTTAACCATCACACGATCATCAGAGTGGCAGCATTATCTCACATGGCCAAGCCATCCAGCTATTTGTTTCTCTGTCTTTCCCTCTTTTATGCTATCAATCTTCCAGTTATCACTAATGTATCCAGTTTATTTCTCCTCTAACGTGCTCAAAACATTTTAATTGTCTAAGTCTCTAAGTCTAATTTCTTGAATCGGATCACTGTATTCATTTATTTATTGTAGGACCTCTAAAATCCTCTAAAAGTACTGGATCCTCTAAAAGTACTGGACAGTTTTATCACGAATTTGGTGATCGAGTAAGATGGCAAAACATGACCGCCCACATTATCGGCATGGCACATGATGGATGGATCGAAATTCTAAATCATCTTCAAAGTTTGTGTAAAACTACCGGAAAACATCAACGTCTGTTCAGGGATATTGGGCCGTGTCGGACAGAGTTCTACTAGTTAAATTGAGTGGCAGACCTTTTAACATAAATGTTATTCAGATATATGCCCCAACAGGAGAGTCCAGTGAAGATAGTGTAGAGGAATTTTATAATGACATAGAGTCTGCCTTAAAGGACCTCTAAAATCCTCTAAAAGTACTGGATCCTCTAAAAGTACTGGACAGTTTTATCACGAATTTGGTGATCGAGTAAGATGGCAAAACATGACCGCCCACATTATCGGCATGGCACATGATGGATGGATCGAAATTCTAAATCATCTTCAAAGTTTGTGTAAAACTACCGGAAAACATCAACGTCTGTTCAGGGATATTGGGCCGTGTCGGACAGAGTTCTACTAGTTAAATTGAGTGGCAGACCTTTTAACATAAATGTTATTCAGATATATGCCCCAACAGGAGAGTCCAGTGAAGATAGTGTAGAGGAATTTTATAATGACATAGAGTCTGCCTTAAAGAAATGTAAAAATTCAGAAATAAACATCATAATAGGGGACTTCAATGCAAAAGTAGGAAATCAAGGGGATAGATACACAGTAGGAAACTATGGTTTAGGAGAGAGAAATAAAAGAGGATACAGACTAGTAGAGTGGGCAAAAGAACAGGAAATGATTGTAGGAAACACCTGGTTCAAGCAACATCCTAGAAGATTATGGACCTGGAGTTGTCCTGATAGCAGGATTAGAAACCAGATTGACTACATTCTCATTAGCAGAAGATTTAGAAACGCGCTAACAGTAGCAAAAACAGTTCCCAGTGCTGATTGTTATAGTTACCACAGATTACTCACAGGAATATTGAGGATAAAGTTGAAGAAAGTCAAGTATATAACAGGAAACACTAAATATGACTTGTGTACATTGAGTAATGACAAGGAAATACAAAACAAATTCAACATAGAAGTACAGAACAGATTTGAAATATTGTCTGATCTAGAGATCCTATTCCAGGATGTGGATGATCAATGGGAAATGTTAAAGAATTCAATCAATGTGGCTGCAGAAACAACTATTCCAAAATTAAAGAAGGTGGGTCGTAAGAAATGGATGACTGAGGAAATTTTACAATTAATGGAAACAAGAAGACTCAACAAAAATAATCCTGCCAAATATGAAGAAATTCACAGACAAGTCAGAGTATTATGTAGGAAGGCAAAAGAATCATGGCTTGAGGAAAAGTGCTTAGAAATTGAAAAACAACACAACAGTCAAAATACCAAATTAGTGCACAAAAGAATTCAGGAACTTACTAATAAAAGAACAAGTACATCAACAGGCTGTCTAAAAACTAAAGATGGCAAAGTCATAATAGAAAAAGATCAGATTCTACATGTATGGACAGATTATGTGAAAGACCTGTATAATGATAACAGAGAGGAACAGTATGCTATTAGATTTAATAATGAAGGGCCAGAAATTTTAAAGATGGAGGTTCAAAATGTTCTTAAGCATATGAACAATATAAAATGACACAAAGTAGTGCAGCTTTACATAACAGAGTTACGACACATACAGAACGTTGCGGCGGTTAGCCTTCATCAGCAAACAAACACATTCACAAACACAACATACAGTCAAGGAGAACTCCTGTGACTACATTAGAAGGTGATGACAGGACGAGAGGAACAAATGCATGGAAAAATGGAAGCAATGAAGAGAAAATGAGAATTGACAAAATGTTAATTGAAAAGAATGTTAGTCGAAGAAAATGTTTAATAGAAAAACTGTTTATAGAGAAAAAAACTGTATACTCACCTCACGTACGGACCTGTGAATGACTACGGAAAACTCGGGTGTATTTGTATAACGGTGCTGGATGTTACGGTACAGTGAGCACATAGAAAGAAGGGGGCGGGGTAGGAGGCGTGTAAAATTGACCACGACCCCATTGTGTTGTTGGTCTGGGTGGATTGGTGTGCATGAACACGCGTACTTACATAGACACACTTCAACAGACAAAATGCTAGTGTATGTGGACATGCAAGAAGAGAGAGAGGGAGAGAGAGAGAGAGAGAGAGAGAGAGAGAGAGAGAGAGAGAGAGAGAGAGAGAGAGGAGAGCGAGAGAGAGAGACAGACAGAGAGAGACAGAGAGAGACAGAGAGAGGAAAAGTGCCTGCGACCTACCACATGGGGTATATTGTAACCTACGAAATAGTCAGTATGGTTGCTAGTCATACAACGAGCTACAGGAGCCCCTCGCCCAGTCCTAGAGTTGTTGGGGTTGTGTAAGATCCAACCACTGGCAATGCACGTGAAGAAGGTATGCACAGAGAAGCCAGATGTAAGAGGAGAGAGAGAGTGAGAGAGAGAGCGCGAAAGGGGGGAGAGAGGGGGAGAGAGAGGGAGAGAGAGGGAGAAGAGAGAGGAGGAGAGGGAGGGAGAGAGAGGGAGGGAGAGAGAGAGGGGGAGAGAGATAGAGAGAAAGGGAGAGAGAGAGGGTGAGAGGAAGAGAGAGACAGTCAAAATTTTTTGGACATGTTATGAGAAGAAATGGACTGGAGAACTTATTGTCAGCTGGCAAGATCGAAGGGAACAGACCAAGAGGAAGACCGAGAGGAAAATACCTGGATGGCTTGGCCACATGGCATGGACGAGACAGGAACACTGAGCTGATCCACGACTCTGGTGATCGAGTGAAATGGCGAATCATGACCGCCCACGCTTTCCGGCATGGCACATGATTGATTGATTGAGTGGCTTCATTTTACACGCGTCAGGGGTTTATTACTCAGTTTTCTATTTCTTCTCGACATTACTTTAAACGTGGTTATGCCTTTTAATGTATGGATGGTTCTATAATAGAAGAATTATAAGTACTGGGAGGGTTTGGAGTAGATATATTAACCAAAATGTTGAATGACATTTACAGCGATAGATATCTACCAAGCGATATGCTGAAACCGGTATTTTTATATCTATACCAAAAAGACGAGGAGCAATTAAATGCGAAGATGTTCGTACAATTAATCTCACAAACCATGCCACTAAGCATCTACCATTGGCTTGTATAATTAAGGTAATTAAGATATAATTATGGAGCTAGCATATTCTCTACGCGCGCCACAGAGTGTAAATGGGGCTGTTCTGCATTTAAAGAATAAAATATCAAGGGACATAAGAATAGTGTGGTAACAAGGGAAATAATTGTAACTAAAAATATTTCTATGATATCTCAAATTTATATTTTAGTTGTTTAAGTACATATAATTAATCTAAGATTTTCAAATAGCACATACTTACAGACATTTATTATTTCTATATAATGTTCGAAAGTTTTGTTATTTTAAGAAAACAGCTAAAATAATTTAAAGTATTTTATAATTGTAAATGATCTTTGTCCTCCAGTTTGGGTGTTAAAGAGTGGGGTAACAAACTCTGGTTTCTCTTCTCAACGTATAAACCAGCGGTATCTCAATTCTAAAACTTCTGATTTTTTCACAGTGTGAAATTGTGTATTATTTCCGGATTTAGTGGTGATATTCGTTGTTGTTTTGATTTTCTGGACATTTCCCCGGAATTATTACCTGAAACAACACATTTTTCAATATGTATTCGAATATCACTGATGTCGGGATCTCGATAAATGACTACGATGTCCAGCTACTCCACCAGTCCGGAACTATAGTGTGTTCCATAACTGGTCCCGGGGCGGCTGCTAAAGCAACACCCGCACTTATTATGAGTGCCCTAACTGGTCCAGGAGGTGTACCTTTTGGGGGAGTCGTGGACCTGCATAGGTTCGAAATTCCCACTATGTGGTACTTTCACCTGTCAGCAGAGGCTCAGAAAGCCGTGTATGACAAGATACACGGCAAAAAACGTTCGCTACCAAGTCTAGGGATAGACATATCACTACAACATCTAGACAAAGAAAGGGACAGGCTGACCATCCACTGGCTACCTGTCACGATTGCTCCTCAAGGAGTTAAAAAACTGGTGCACAGTATTACAGGAGACGACAAGGCTGAGGTCTTTAGGATAAAGAATGGGGCTGGCAAGTGGGGAGCGCTCTGCAACCCAACAAAGGAAGTTCCCCATTACATACGGATCTACACTCCCGGTATAACGAACAATAACCACAGAGTGTTGATCACGATGCCGGGGAGAAAGACCGATTGTCCAGCTTGCGGCCAAAACAACCACTGGGCAAATAAATGCCCTAGTCGACGACAATTCGACGACACCAATAGCAGCAACAATAAGGGTTCAAAGCCAAGAAGATTTCCCACCGCTCGAAAGAGAAACCTCTCCACAGGGAGAGATCGAACTGACACAAACCTTCAACAGTCAAATCAACACACAAGAAAATAACACAAAAGAAAATAATACACAAGACATAAATCCAAGGAATGAAGACTCTGACGGTTTTCAAGTCGTCAGCAAACCAAAGAAGAGAACATGGGCTAACAGAAGACCGCAGTCAAAACACAGCGACGACACAGAAACAGACGATTTATCACTGCCAAAGAAAGAAAAAGTCAAAGCCACTATAGGCAAGACAAAGGAAACTGAACAAGAACAACAAGAGGAGACACAAGTACAAGACGAAGACGACACATACAGCATACCAGACACTCTCTTCGTAGACACAGACACAAGTGATAAGAACGAGGAACAAGACGATCCTCCCACACAAACCTTTGACGCTACAGACCTGCTCGCCTAAATGTACTCAACAAGGATAATAATTTTGCGTGTGATTCTATACACTTATTATATCTCATTCATTTGATTTTACTTAAATTATAATGACTAGTGATTTAGTTATTATTACTTTAAACATTTGTGGTATACGTACAAAATTACAACATATTATCACACTAATAAACAAACACAAACCAGATTTTCTACTACTACAAGAAACAAATATATGTTCAAAAACATTCGCACAACATATCACCACACAGCTAGGCCTCAGACATTCATGCTTTAGTTTAGGCACACACAAAATTGGGTCAGGAACAGCTATTCTGCAGACATCAGACAGGTGGGACATAATTAAAACACACACGGATAACCATGGACGAATCTCCATAATACAGGTAGAAAACACTATACAAGCATACACCATAGTGAACATACATGCACCACCAAATTACAATCACCAACCAAACTTTTACCAAGAATTAGACACCTTACTTATACAAACATACAGAGGGCAAAATATTATCCTTGCAGGGGATTTCAATTTTGTACTCTCAGATTTGGATATCGTAGGGGCAGGCAAAGCAGGAATCAATTCACAATTAAGGAGAAATGACAGAAGTGGAATACATCAACTGGATATACTAAAGAATACCCTAGACACACACAATCTAATAGACGCTTTCCGATACAGACACCCTAATAACATTGCAACAACACACAAAAATAGGGCTTACAATAGATCAGCCAGATTAGATAGAGTATACTCACCTTCAACACACCAAATAATACACACAAAACATCTACAAGAGACATTACAATACACAGATCACAAAGCAGTACTAACACATATCACTACAGACACTACAAACACAAGGCCATCAAAAAGAACATCACATTGGAAGTTCAATAACTCCTTACTCCAACATACAGGTTATTTACAACATGTGACACAACTTATTCTAACATACACTAATAGTACACCCACGGACAACATAACACAAATTTGGGATTTACTAAAGAATACAATACGGTGTAGAACACAACAGTTAGCATCCATCATACATAAAGACAGACTACAACAAGAACATATCATACAGACAGCAATACAACTCACAAAACAGACTGACAGGAATGCATCACACCTAAACACACTAGAATCACAATTAGAACAACACCAGCAACACACACTCCGCGGTGCACTCCTTCGAACTAAACTTACTAACATATCAGAAGAAAGTCCCAATAGACAGCACCTTGCATTAGAGCAAAACATTCAACGCAACAGACAAATAGGAGCAATAACAGACATGCAAGGAAACACACAAACAGAGACAGTACATATACTAGAAACATTCCAACAGTACTACACTGACCTATATACAGCAGAACCCGCCAACACACAAACACAAAATAGATTCCTAAAATACACAAAAAAATTGTCAGACACAGATAAAGACACACTAGACACAGAGCTTACATTAGCCGACATAACACATGCACTCAATCAAATGCAAAAAGACAAAACACCAGGACCAGATGGACTCACAGTAGAATTCTACCAACACTTCTTTCCTATCCTAGGCAATTTCCTTCTAAAAGTCTACCAAGAAGCTTTTCATAAACAAGAACTCCCAAACACTTGCAACATGTCATATATAACACTCATACCTAAAGACAACACAGACAAAACACAGCTGAAAAACTATAGACCCATCTCCTTATTAAACACAGACTACAAAATTCTAGCAAAATCACTTGCAAACAAAATTAAAAACTTCATGCCATCACTCATCCACCCAGACCAACAGTGCAGTATTCAACACAGAAACATACACCAACATACACACTTCATTAGGGATTTCATTACATACACCCACCAGAAAGACTGTCAATCCTCTCTCTTATCTTTAGACCAGGAGAAGGCCTTTGACAGAATCTCACACTCATACTTACACAAAACACTAGCACACTGCAACATAGGACAGTACTATAGACAGTGGATAGAAATATTGTATAAAAATCCTGAAAGTAAGGTACTGGTGAATCATTCACTCACTGGCAGTTTCAGAATCAATAGATCTGTCAGACAAGGGTGTCCACTATCACCAGTCCTATATGTACTCACACTAGAACCACTCTTAGAAGCAATTAGACAGGACACTAACATTAAAGGTACATTTATACAAGGGTCTGGAGAGCGGAAATTAATTGCTTATGCAGATGACACCGTTTTCTTCCCTACAACCAACACTTCCATAACGAACATACTTCACACCTTCAGACAGTTTGGTGAAGGAAGTGGGGCCAAAATAAACATACAGAAGTCTAAAATAATGGGTCTGGGGAAGTGGAAGAATAAAGCAGATTTCCCCCCGGATCTAACAGTCACAGATAACATGAAGATTTATGGGATCACTTTTCCATCCAATCCCAGAAAAACACACACAGGAACATGGCAATCACTGACAAAACAAATTATAGACATACTACATAGGTTCAAATACAAGACATCAACAATTTTTATACGAAGCACTATTGTAAACACCTTCATCTTTCCTAAAATACTATATTTAGCCACAGTGTTAGACCCACCAAAACAAACAATCACAGACATAAACAAACACATCAGGAAATTCATCTTTAAAAACACAATCCACAGTATAAAGCACAAGACTTTAATACAAGAGAAGACTAGAGGGGGAATTTCACTACAGGACCTTAACACAAAAATACAAGCATTAAGAATCAACCACATAGGACGCATCATCAATCATCCAGATCAACACTCGCTAGCATTATACTATATTGCAATTAGATTACACAGAATTAAGAAAATAGACAAAACAACACCGCACTATTACGGCACACTACCGCACTTCTACAGAACATGTATGCAAGCAATTCAAGGTAATGAACACTTAATACAACAGACAACCAAGCAGATATACACATATTTAGTACAACAACAAGCCCCACCACTACACCTGAGAATCAAAAGAGGATACAAATATCGCATGAAAGACTACAGTTGCACCTTCACTAACTTACACAGCAAACATATCACATCAAAATCCAAAGAAATAACATACAGGCTAATTTATAATATGACCCCGACAACTGAGAGAGCCGCACAAACATCCAAGCAAATAGCCCCATGCAAATTATGTAGACAAAATATTCAGGAAACAGAGGATCATCTCTTCTATGAATGCCCAGCAATCACAGCCACTAAGATTGCACTGCAACAATTAATAGAAACACACACAAACAAGAAAACTGACGCTTATAAGGCCATTTTTTTAAATACAATACCCACAGCCACAAAAGACAAACACACTAAACTTCTTGTTGCACTGGCGGAGTATAGAAACGTAATATGGTCGAGTAGAAACTCGGCCACACACAATCACCAAACAATACAACCACACACACTAGCAAAGATTTTTCAACAAAAAATCGCCCAGCTATTCGCAGATTAATAAACAAGAGCCACCCCCATCAAATTTCACACTACATAACATACATGTTCAAACACACTCTCACAGTATATTTCTATACTCCGCATGTGTACCACTAAGCCCAATCATTGAGGAACAAAGCGCCAAATAACTGAATAAATGTCCTTTCTTTGTTACTGAGTCCTGGAGCCCAACCTAGACAGAACAATGGGACGGTGGCCTTTGTGAGTCAGTGGTCTTGTCGACCGAAGTTTGACCTCGGTCTGAACAGCTCTCTCTCTCTCTCTCTCTCTCTCTCTCTCTCTCTCTCTCTCTCTCTCTCTCTCTCTCTCTCTCTCTCTCTCTCTCTCTCTCTCTCTCTTTCTCCCCCCCCCCCCACCCCAAACATGAATGACTATACGCTGTATTCGCAATGTAAAAGCCTGTTTTTGTACATAATAAATGGGATATTTATGTATACGCTGAATTCGCAATGGACAACTTAACAAATTCCAATCTGTTTACGCGCGCTCTCTCTTTATCCCTCCCCCTCCTCTCCCCCTCCCCAGCTCCCTCTCTCTCCCTCCCTCCGTGTTGACCGCGTTCCTGGTCTCAACCCACCCCACCACAAGCAAATCCTGGGCACTTGCGATTAAGTCGAGGGCTGTCATTCAGCAATAATATTGAATCCACTTACAGGAAGTAAGCTTGCATGAGACTGCCTGCAGTGTAAAACGTGGGGCGGCTTTTGCCGTTTCGACCTTGACACCAACATTTCCTTTAATGTATATATCTTCGGTGTGGAAGAGAACGCGTGATGTGTGTTGAAGGTTTATAAGCGTGTGAGAAAGATGGGTTTAGAATGAACGAGCGGAAGGAATCATCACCACACCATAGTCGTTGTTGTCTCCGTCATTATCATCACCATTATCATCACCATTACCATCACCATTATCATCATCATTATCATCACCATTATCATCACTATTACCATCAATCACGTTAGAATGGGATGACTGAAAGCGTACGTCATTATCATAACTGTATATGTATGTTTTTGTTTCATTAACGCATATGACATAACACTAACAAACGGCAACGCTCTGTAATATACACAAACAAAGAAACACGCATTGCACCTTGTAAATATACATTGCTTTGTATAAAATAAACGTATTTAAAAAAATAAAAAATAAAAAATAAATAAACGTTTAAAAAAAAAAAAAAAAAATCTCAACTATGTTACTCGCAGATACTGTGTGGCAAGTGCGAACGCGGTGTTTTTCAGTAGCCGAAGCAATTACACACCTTCAGCACTAAAGAGATGTCAAAACCAAAGTACATTTACTTTCACCTGAGGAGCAGAGGAGAGTTGCCACGTCTTGTGGCTGCTGTTGGTGGTTTAGAATATGAGGAAGAAAGAGTGAGATTTTCAGAGTGGCCAGAACTCAAAAGCAAAACCCCATATGGGCAGTTGCCCGTGCTCATTGTAGATGTAAAGAATTGTAAAGAATTCAGGAGCTTACTAATCAAAGAACACGTACATCAGCAGGCTGCCTAAAGACAAAAGATGGAAGAGTCATAATAGAAAAAGATCAGATATTACATGAATGGTCAGATTACGTGAAAAACCTGTATGACGATATCAGAGACGAACAGTATGATGTTCAAAATAATAATGAAGGACCAGCAATTTTGAAGTTGGAGGTTCAGAATGCTCTTAACCATATGAAATCTGGCAAGACCCCCGGCTCAGACAGCGTCACAACAGAAATGATTAATGCTTTAGAAGAATATGGAATAGATCAAGTTACCAGTCTGCTTAATACAATATATGATACTGGAAATATACCTCAGGAGTTATGTAATTCTGTATTTATTGCAATCCCAAAGAAATCAGGAGCCTTGTAATGTGATCAACATCGAACAATTAGTATAATGAGTCACATCACGAAGATTTTGCTAAGAATTATCACGCAAAGAGTTAGGAGGAAAATACAATCTGAAATAGGAGAAGAACAATGTGGGTTTGTGGAAGGCAAGGGTACAGTAAATGCTGTGTATATACTGAGAAACATAATCGAACGTTCTATAGAAGTAAACAAAGATCTACACCTTTGCTTTATTGACTACACAAAGGCTTTTGATAAAGTGAGACATGTCAACATGATAAGGATGCTTGAAGATCTACAAATTGATGGAAAAGATCTTAGACTTGTAAAAAACATATATTGGAAACAACAAGCTGCCATAAGAGTTGACAATGAAGTAAGCCAATATCAGCCTATTAAAAGGGTGTGAGACAGGGATGTGTAATGTCTCCAGATCTGTTTTCCCTGTACAGTGAAAGTATTTTCAGAAATATTGAAGATATGGAAGGAATCAACATTGGGGGACGATGCATCAATAACATTAGATATGCAGATGATACAGTCTTGATTGCAGACAATGAACAGGACCTGCAAAATTTAGTAGATGCGATTGTTACACACAGTGAACAACTAGGGTTAGAATTAAATTGTAAAAAGACACAGATTATGGTCGTCACTAGGAAGGACGAAATACCACAATGTAATATACAAGTAAATGGGAATATTCTTCAACAAGTGAGCAGGTACAATTATCTCGGAACAGTAATAACATCTGATGGGAGATGCCTTGAAGAGATTAGAACAAGAATCGCCATGGCAAAAGTAGCCTTTAGCAAGATGAAAAACATATTGACCAATAAAAAGATGTCAATTGAAACGAGAAAAAGAGTGTTGAGATGCTACATAGAACCTGTACTTTTATATGGATGTGAAGCGTGGACAATGAGCAGTCAGGCTGAAAAACATCTGATGGCTGTAGAGATGTGGTTTCTGAGGAAAATGCAAAGAATACCATGAACAGCCAGAAAGACCAATGAACAAGTCCTTCAAGAAACAAATGAAGATCGTAAACTGATTAGAGAAATTAGACGTAGACAGTCAAAATATTTTGGGCACGTTATGAGAAGAAATGGATTGGAGAATTTGGTGACAACTGGTAAGATCGAGGGGAACAGATCAAGGGGAAGACCCAGAAGCAATTACCTGGATGGCTTGGCCTTGTGGCATGGTCGAGACAGAAACACGGAGCTGATCCATGACTCTGGTGATCGAGTGAGATGGCAGAACATGACCGCCCACGCTTACCGGCATGGCACATGATGGATGGATGGATTGTAGATGGCAAATGGTATGCTCAGAAATTGGCAATTAGTCTGTACTTTGCCAGGCAAGTTGGTTTATATCCAACATCTGATGAACCACTGGAGATTCTCAAGTACGATCATGCCTTGCAGTGTACAGAAGAAATTTTGGAAGATATAAATATAGGACGCATAGACAATGATCGTTTTAGCAGGCCAGAGAAGCAGCAGAAATTAGTAGAAGAGATTCTTCCCAGAAAAGTGCCCAATCTTGAAAAGCTGTTGAAAGAAAATGGCACAGGCTTTTTTGTGGGGAACAAGCTGACTATCGTTGACCTCAGTGCCTTTGATGTCACAGAGCATGTTATTGATTTATTGGGCCAGTCATATTTGGATTCACTTCCTGTTCTGAAGGCTCACTATGAGCAAGTTAAAAGTGTTGAGAGCATTCAGAAATACCTTGCCAGCCGCCCACCAGGTGAATTCAATTTCTAGACTGATGTGACTAAATGGTCAAGGTGAATGCAGAGATGAAGTTTATGACAATCAGAAGAAGTAAAACAGTGGTAGAGAACCATTATTGCATTGGATAAACTCATGAGTTGCTATTTCTAAGTGGCCATGTCAAAAAATGTCATGAAAATGTAAAAAAAAAAAATAAAAAAATCTCAACTATGAAAAGGTGAAAGCGGCAGCGGAAACCACAATCTCGGTATCAAAAAGGTGGGAAAGAGGGGTGTGACAGTATACGGCTATACAAAGCTATATATATTAATAATGATTACAATGATAATAATGCAAATAACAACCAAATACATCAATAATAATAAAGGCAAAGAATAAAACTACTATGGGTGATCACACTTAACAGTAACAGCAATGATAATAACAGCAACAATAATATTAGTTTTCCAAACATGCGATTCCATTTGCTAAAATGATTTTCTTAGGAATGGTGTTTACATGAAATACATCTATAATAATAATAATGACAAAGAATAAAACTACTAAGGGTGATAACAGCAATGCTAATAACAGCAATGATAATAGTAGTTATGATAATGATCAAATTTTCCAAAACATGTGATTCCATTTGCTAAAACGATTTTCTTAGGGATGGTGTTAAAACATGGCAGGTACATACAATTGCAACCTGCACTGATCAATAATATAGTGAGTGTAAAAGGAGTTGGTTATCTTTTTTCTGCTTGTTTATTTTTTGGTTCATTCATTTTTCCTTTTCCTTTAAAAAAAAAGGGGGAAAATAAAACCAGCATTTGTATCAACATAAATATTTACAATCTTATTGGTTTGGTAACCATCTGTGATGTTGTATTTATTCATTCAACATTCACTCACTTTTTCCTGTTTCTTTCTCGCACTCATGTATACTGAATTTGATATCTTAAAGAAGAGTACTTGTGTTTACTCTGGAGATATCTGTGATATTTTGTGTTTATAGCATAGGAAAATACCCATTTTCATGTTTCATTTCTTGAAAACATTTACATGTGAAAGGGGGGTAACATGGAAGATGATGGTTATATATATATATATTAATAATGCTAACAGTAATAATAATGCAAATAAACACTAAATACATCAATAATAATAATAATGACAAAAAGCAAACCCACTAAGGGCGATAACAGCAATGATAATAAACAGCAATGATAATGATAGTTATGGTAATGATCCCACTTTCCAAAACTGTGATTCCATTTGATAGAATGATTTTCCTAGGAATGATGTTAGCATAGCATAGCAGGTACATATAAATTGCAACAAGCAATGTTCTAGAAGTAAAGTTTTTTTGATGTTATATTTCTAAACTAATTTGTGTTAAATAAATGGAATGTTCTAACTGTTAGTAACTAATTTATGGAATGATAGTCTCTTAGGAGACTGGTAGGATGTACTAAATCTCAGTTACTTAAATTTAAGACTACTTATAAGTGTATTTAGTTGGGGATTGGGAAAGGTGTAATTAATCTACAAAAACTAAAGTTGTCGTGTTTCTTTAACTAATTACATCTACGAAAATATAATATTATATGCAACTGCAATAAAATTATATATTATACATGACAATTACATACATTGATGTTCATATAATATTTATATACATGATAATATATACATTTATATATATATCACACTAATTAAATAATGTATACCAGGCACACACAATATATATATATATATTGCTGAAAGAACTCACAGAGGAACAGAAACTAACACTAGATACTGAATTAACACTAACAGATATAACACAAGCGGTTCACGGAATGCAGAATGGCAAATCGCCTGGCCCTGACGGTATTACCGCTGAATTCTATCAGTTTTTCTTTCCTCTTCTAGGTCCTCTTTTACTAACAGTATTCTCTGAATCTTTCCAAAAACAAGAACTCCCATCCAGTTTCAACACGTCTTACATCACTCTTATTCCGAAGAACACCGACAAGACACTTTTACAGAGTTACAGACCGATCTTGCTTTTAAATGTAGACTACAAGATGTTAACAAAGGCTTTGACGAATAAATTGAAACCAGTAATGTCATCTCTCACTCATGAAGACCAGCAATGTAGTGTGCAACACCGGAATATCCAGCAACACACACACTTCATAAGGGACATCATCAACTACACACATCTGAAAAACTGTCAGTCCTCAATTCTCTCTTTAGATCAAGAAAAAGCATTCGACAGAATATCTCACTCATACCTCCACAAAACTCTCTCACACTGCAACGTGGGAAATTATTTTTAGACATGGGTCACAATTTTATATTTGAAACCGGAAAGTCGGATTCTATTAACCATACCCTAACCAATTCTTTAAGGTTGACTAGGTCAGTGAGACAGGGATGTCCCTTGTCCCCATTACTGTACGTTGTCGCTCTAGAGCCACTTCTAGAAAAGATTCGACAGGACGACAATGTCAGGGGTACATTCATACCAGGGAAGGGTGAACAAAAGCTGCGTGCTTATGCGGACGATACCATTTTCTTTCCGACAACTAAAACATCTGTACGGATCATTTTGGAGACGTTCTCGTTTTTCGGCAAAGGGAGTGGGGCAAAATTAAATGTCCGAAAATCTATATATATAAAACAAAGTGTATGTATGTAAATATGTATGTCCTTTATTTTTTCGCTAACGGCCCATCCGATTGAGATGAAATTTTCTACACGTCTTCCTTTCATTCCAGAGCTGCCAACTGTGATATTCTTTTTGTGTGAAATCGCCTGCTTACTCAGTATTATTTCATTTTTCATTTTTCATTAAAATTTATATATAGCTAAGGGACTTAACTCTAGAAAAAGTTATTTCAAGGGGCATAACTTTTAATAACATTGTTGTATAACTTATAGTCATATTGTTGTATCGTTTTCAAAGATTTATAAACTCTTTGTCTATAGTTATCTACCGGCATATGAGTTATAATAAATAATGATACAATCTTTAAGGCATTTTCAAAGTTTACATAAAAATAATGCATAATGCATAACATTGTAACTCATCTTTCTATACTTAAGAAGTTATCTAAAGATGTTGAACAATATCATCGCATCTTTAGTGTTTTCCGCCATCATATCGGCACGATTCGCTTGACAGCACTTCTCAGCGCTATCAAGCCAAGACGCCTTACACATTTCAAGCAGCCTGATACGGGGGGAAAATGGCACGTCGTAATAGCACAAAGAAACAAGCAGCTTCCAAGATGCATAGTGAGAAAACCGACCAGACTATCAAGAAGACGAACCTGCCTTTGGAGAGTCTGCATGCAAGCTGTAATAAAGTATCTGAACCTACAGTCAATGAAACTACCAATAAGAAGAGCGACGACTACCCACAGACGAACACAAAAACTTGTGAGAGGAAGGAGGACCAAGACACCAGAATCAGAAACACTGATTCAAACACAGTCAGATGGGTGGTCAAGCGGCTAAAAATGGAGCTTACTGATCAACAAATACAGAAGCAGCTGCAGGAAGAAAATCTTCACGTCAACATTTTGAAGGCAGAGCGGATTCTTACCTACTCAGAATTAAATGAGATGCTCCACACCAGGGACTGGGCGAACCCGGGCCGGGTCAGGTAGACAGACAGACAGACAGACAGACAGACAGACAGACAGACAGACAGACAGACAGACAGACAGACAGGCAGGCAGACAGACAGACAGATAGATAGATAGATAGATAGATAGATAGATAGATAGATAGATAGATAGATAGATAGATAGATAAACAGACAGGGAGGGAGGGAGGGATAGACGGAGGGAGAGACAGAGGGATGGGTCTATTAGACAGACAGACAGACAGACAGACAGACAGAGATAGATAGATAGACAAACAGACTGACAGACACAGACAGACAGACAGACAGACAGACAGACAGACAGACAGACAGATAGTCGGTAACGGGAACGAGAACTTATATGACTACTTATATGAATTAAATGAGATGCTCCACACCAGGGACTGGGTGAAGCCGGGCCGGGTCAGGCAGACAGACAGACAGACAGACAGACAGACAGACAGACAGACAGACAGACAGACAGATAGATAGATAGATAGATAGATAGATAGATAGATAGATAGATAGATAGATAGATAGATAGATAGATAGACAAACAGACAGGGAGGGAGGGAGGGATAGACGGAGGGAGAGACAGAGGGATGGGTCTATTAGACAGACAGACAGACAGAGATAGATAGACAGACAGACAGACAGACAGACACAGACAGACAGACAGACAGACAGACAGATAGTCGGTAACGGGAACGGGAACTTATATGACTACTTATATGAATTAAATGAGATGCTCCCCACCAGGGACTGGGCGAAGCCGGGCCGGGTCAGGCAGACAGACAGACAGACAGACAGATAGATAGATAGATAGATAGATAGATAGATAGATAGATAGATAGATAGATAGATATATAGATAGATAGATAGATAGACAAACAGACAGGGAGGGAGGGAGGGATAGACGGAGGGAGAGACAGAGGGATGGGTCTATTAGACAGACAGACAGACAGACAGACAGAGATAGATAGATAGACAAACAGACAGACAGACAGACACACACAGACAGACAGACAGACAGACAGACAGATAGTCGGTAACGGGAACGAGAACTTATATGACTACTTATATGAATTAAATGAAATGCTCCCCACCAGGGACTGGGCGAAGCCGGGCCGGGTCAGCTAGTCTACTATAATGGGCTTAGGCAAATGGAAAAATAATGCGGATTTTCCATTTGACTTAATATCAAACAATCTTATAAAAGTGTACGGAATAGTCTTCCCATGTCAACCAAATCAGACACACAAAGACACTTGGCAAAATCTAGAGAAGAAAATAACGGATATGTTACAGAGGTACAAATACAAAACAACTACCATATTTGGTAGAAGTACCATTGTTAATACATATATAATTCAAAAAATACTATATCTGTGCACTGTCCTAGATCCTCCACGTCAGACTGTCACAAACATAAACAAAGAGATTAGACGCTTTGTGTTTGGCAGCACTATCTACAGTATCAAACATACTATACTCATGCAAGACAAAAAAGATGGAGGTATCGCCCTCCAAGACATAACCAAAATACAAGCACTTAGGATCAAACACGTAAGCGAAATCCTACAACACCCAGAAAAATACCCTTTAGCACACTATTGCATTGGAATTAGGCTATCTTATTTAAAACCTATTATTAGGAATACATCCTCACATTACTTCGGCACTCTCCCAACATTTTACAAAACATGTATTTCAGCCATTAAAGGACACGAAAAATTACTACACAGGAAAACACATACAATCTACAAGCATTTAGTTAAACTACAAGCAACTCCAGTACACCTCAGAATTAAAAGAGGACATATATATTTCATATAAGATTGCCTCAAAAGCAAAGGAAATTACATATAGACTTGTTTACAGCATGACCCCAACAACAGAGAGAACAGCAAAAGTAACTAAACAAATACTACTGTGTCAGCTTTGTAGACGGAACGTCCAAGAATCAGAAGAGAACATCTATTACGAATGCAACACACTCTCATGCCAGCAAGAAATATCCTACAAAACATCCTAAACACTAAAACGAAACAAAGAACAGATGTTTACAAAGCAATCATGATAAATTCAATTCCTTACTCCACACAAGACATCCACACAAAGCTACTTGTTCTATTAACAGAGTACATAAATATTATATGGACCCTAAGAAATAAAGCATTATACAAATACAGAACAATCAACAAAGAAATTGCCCAACAACTTTATCAACAAAAAGTCTCAAACATTCTAACCTTAGCCCCACAAGCGCAAATCCCGTAAGAGTTTTGCCTGAAGACAGCACATATTACAGAAGAAGGAAATAACTTGTTTTAAACAAAGGATACCACAACTGTAAATGTGTTTATTGACGGTATTAATAATATTACAGTTGTTGTTATTATTATTATTATTATTATTATTATTATTATTATTATTATTATTAATACGTTTATTACTACGGCAACCATAATTATTAATTTTCCCATAATTATAGTTGAATGTGCAACATGAAACACATTGTGGATGTGTGTCTGTGTCGTTGACAGCAACATATGTATGCGTCTAGGTGTGGATGCAGGTGTGTGTGTGTGTGTGTGTGTGTGTGTGTGTGTGTGTGTGTGGTGCATGCATTTGCACGCGCATGTGTACGAGTGTGTGTGTGTGTGAGTGTGTGTGTGTGTGTGTGTGTGTGTGTGTGTGTGTGTGTGTGTGTGTGTGTGTGTGTGCGTGCGCGCGCGCGTGTAGCAGCCTTTGAATCAAGGCGATATCTCAAGTATTAAAATGATGTTTTAGGGTAATTATATTTTTGAAAAGAAAAAAAATATGCACCACCATGTATAAACACATTAAATAAGCCTTTTAAGTACCTAAGCTAAAGTGGCTTGTAGTGGTCAGATTTTAAGTCCTTCCCATTGTATCCGAAACTCAGTCACTATCGCAGCTTGATCCAATTTCCACCCTGGGGACAGGCCATGAACTCTAATTGCTAGTTATAAATCCCTGATTCTTGTCCCCCAAGCCAAAGTTGTCATGGACATTTACAGGACATTAGAGTGTCATCCTGTAATTTGACATCGGGTCAACAACACCAACAATGTGAACCTTCACCTCGGTAGCTAAGTGACCCAGAAATTACAAAGAAACCACGTTTTAACTGGAATGATAATTTAAAGTTTATTGCCCAAGCTCACGGCAATAAATGTACTGCTGTCTCCAGTAAGCATGAGATAGATCAAGATAAAATGTGTGTGTGAGAGAGAGAGAGAGAGAGAGAGAGAGAGAGAGAGAGAGAGAGAGAGAGAGAGAGAGAGAGAGAGAGAGAGAGAGAGAGAGGGAGGAGAGAGAGGAGAGAGAGGAGAGAGAGTGAGAGATGACAGGTGTTACATACATTCCGCTTGTGTACGTGTAATATGCAAGGCATGTGTGTTTACATGCACAATGCCATAAATCTTATATTATCATAACTGTATATATGTATGTATTTATTTTATTCACACAGGTGACACCTAACACTAACAAACGGCAACGCTCTGTAATATACACAAACAAAAGAAACACACATTACACCTTGTAAATATACATTACTTTGTATGAAATGGGACAGGATCGCCTCGGTTGTTGTGAGTGAACCCAAGCCCCGAAGTGTCCCTAGCACTCTCGTGTTTTCTGACCCCAGGGGCTGGACAGGTAGATACACTGTAACTCTGCTGCTGCCCTCGTTTAAGTTTAATGAGTCTACGAGCCCCTCCTAGATTCTAGACCTCTACTATCTACCTTCTATATTGGGACAATGATCACTTAGGCATCATCCGAGACCACACTCAATAACTATAGAAAAGAATATGTCAACATAAACAAAATTTATTCTACCCTAAAGACAAAGAAAGGACATCTTCTTTCTTCTTCTTCTGCGTTCATCCGGATTTTTTTTCCGGATGTGACTGCGTTGTGCCTTTTTACAGCAGAGCTGCGTTCTTGCGCCGTTAGGCCGACACATCCGACTTCTGCGGGCATTTGTTGACCGGGTTAACCTTACCGGGGGTTTCTTAGGACGTTTGAATCTCACTGTTGTGGTGTTATCCCCCATCCTAGCTGGCCCGTATAGAACAGCCAAAGACATCCTGGTCAACCCTCAAGGGAAGGCAGGGGCAGACCATGGGCATTCCCCGCCATCCAAGGAGGCTTCCATACTTGCAGAGCCATCACACAACGCTCTGGTACTGGCCTCACCCAAGGAATCGTCACTTCCTGCACATGGCTGCTTAGCCTCACTTCCGTATATTGGACCTTCCGTTCACCATAGGCTGTTCCTCCGGAAACCAGAAGAATGCAGTCTGCAGATGACATCCACACAGTGAGCTTTCGATTAAGACTTTCCACATAATGGATTTGCTATCCAATCAATATTCCATGTCGTGCCACTAGGACACTTTTCCCACCTTTTTTGAAGCCAACACATTGAGCTTTCGATTCGGACTTTTCACGTAATGGATTTGCTATCCAAGCAATATTCCATTTCGTGTCACTAGGACACTTTTCCCACCATTTACAAAGCCCACACAGTGAGCTTTTGATTCGGACTTTCCACGTAGTGGATGTGCTATTCAAGCAATATTCCATTTCATGCCCCTGGGACGCTTTTGTAACCGACATACCTGTGGTATGAAGTGTGGCAGTCTAAATACATCTTCATGCACCTTTAGATGTCAACCTGAATGTAGTTAAAGTAAGCTGTAGTCAACTTGAGCTTGTTGATGTCTCCATAGAGCTTGTCCTCAAATGAAGCAGGCGTGGGCCAAAATATCTTTCTTTGTTCTGCATATATTGGGCACTCCTGCAGCAAATATTTAGCTGTCATTTTACCAGTTCCACAATTACATTCATCGGTATCTCCTATCTTTAGTTTATTGAATAAGTGGTGTTTCAGCCTGTTATGTCCTGTGCGGAGTTTGAAGATTGCTACTTGTTCTCTTCGGTCGAGTTTGTAATATGCATCATCCTTCTGGTGGCCTTGATGCTCTGATTCCCATTTGGTTCTATAAGTTTTCCATTCAATACCAGCTTAGGTTGCTGAGTTTTATTTGAGAGGGAGAACACTGTGCATGTTGTTTTCTCCTCACTTATCTTTACTAGCCATGATTTTGACCAGCGCTAATAAGGCTTGCTGTACTCTGCTGTTAGCTGTACTAATATATTCTTCAGATGTCCATATGGCTAGGTCATCTGCAAAGGAGGATGTGTATACTCTGGCTGGAAAATTTTCCGTGATGTAATTTATATATGCTAGGAATAATGTTGGTGAAAGAACTCCTCCTTGGGGGACACCTTGCTTCAACAGCATCATTTTGCTTGCTTGTCCTTGTACTTTTGACCTGGCAGTTCTGTTCTCAAGGTAGTGGCTGATCCATTTATACATTTTTTCCACAAACATGCATTTTTTGCAGTTTTACTTTCAGTCCTTCCATCCATACTTTATCAAATGCTTTTTCTAAATCTATCCAGACTGCTAGTGTGTGCTTTTTCTCTTGGTAGGCTTCGTCTATTTTCTGAGCTATATAGGTTATTTGATCTTCAGTGGATCTGTACTTTCTGAATCCTGCTTGGAGTGGTGTTAAGAGTTTGTTTTCTTCCAGATGCCATGTTAGCCTGCCATTGATAATGCGTTCCATTAATTTTCCTACACAGCTAAGTAGACTGATAGGTCGATAGCCATTTGGTTCTTCCAGGTCTTTTCCTTTCTTTGGGACTGGTATTAGTATAGCTTCCTTCCATGCTTGTGGGACTATTCCTCTCTTCCAGCTGTTATTTAGGACTGCTAGTAGTTTCTTCTTTGCCTTGGTGCCTAGTCCTATTAGCATTTCATTTGTGATTCCATCCTTTCCTGGTGATTTCTTCTTCTTTAGGGTATTCATTGCCTGTTCCATTTCTTCCATTGTTAGATTTGTCATCACATATTCTGCTGCTGTCTCTGTATTTCTATGATGTACCTGTTTGTCTTTGATTGCTTTCTTCTGTTCGGTTGTAATATCAATGTGGTTTGCATTTGCATAGTGTTCCATTAGTGCATTTGCAGCCTTTTTTCCTGTAAGCAAGGCATTTCCTTGTTTAATTGTTATTTATTTGTTTCTAGGTCCTATATTGTTCATGGCTTTCACTAGTTTCCATAGTTTGTTTCAATCCCTGTCAAAATTCAGGTTTTCTGTTTTTTTCCTCCAACAATGTCTTGTTGTTTGATTTACTGTTCTTTTATATATTGCTGAGATGGCTTTGAGAGAGATGTTCGCTTCAATTGTTTCTTCTCTCTCTGCTGTCTTCCTGGCATCTTCAACTTTGTCCTCAACACTTTGTAGTTCTTCAGTCGAGTATGGTTTGTAATTTTTCCTCGCTCCTCTTGGAATGGACTCAGTGGCTGCCTGTATTATCGCTCTGTTTAGACTTTCCACCATTTGCTTCATGTTGCCATATCGTGTATTTATGTTTTCACAATATTTGTCTGTTAGTATGGCAAATCTGTCCCAATCTGCTCGTTTGTAATTCCAGCGGGGCAAGGGCTTTTGCTCCTGTGGAACATACTCCATATTAATTACAAGCTTGATTGGTCTGTGGTCACTACCTGCTAATTGGTCCAGCACATGGCGATCGATTTTGTGGAGGATATCTCCTGTGCAGAAAGCTACGTCTGGAATAGAAGTGGTAAGCCATCTTCTGGAGTAGAAGCTCGGTGTGTCATCCGCTTTGTTGAGTAGATGGAGATTTGAGTCTATTTCCCAGTCCTCCAATTCATCTCCTCTTTTGTCAGTATCTGGGTATCCCCATCTTTCTGAACGGCTATTAAAGTCTCCGACAATAATGCAGTTTGTGTCAGTTATTTTCATGTTTGAGAGTGTCAGGTCCTTATCTGCTGGGCTATACAGATTGTAGATTCTTATTTTCACGTCCTTTATCATTATATCGACACCTATAATTTCCGTTCGGTTGTCAGACATCACAGATACTTCGCTGCAAGGTACTGTATTTCGTGTAAGTATTAGAACTCCTCCTTTGTGTCCTTCGCGGTCGAAACGTGTGGCCTGATATCCTCTGACTGAGAATTTGTGATTGGCGTTGAGGTGTGTCTCTTGAATGCATGCCACATCTATTCTATCTTTATGAAGACGCTGTGTTAGGGAGTCTTTCTTCTTGTAAACTCCTTCGGCATTCCCCTGTAGTATGTTGAGTGTCCGGGGTATTTGGTCAATAGCTCTTAACCTACTCCTCTGTGCCTTGACTCCACAGCACAAGGGAAGGTGACCACCAGTAGTCATGGGTGGACCCCCTCGAGGCAGGGGACCCGGCACTATCACCGCCTGATGGGACTTCGCGGGATTATCACCATAACGATTAATTTTGATTTGTGACAGCATGAATTAAGTTACGTTGCACTGCTTTGTCAAGCCTGTGGCTCAGTACATCCGATTTCGACAAGCATTTATTCGGGATGCTTTCCCTAGCCTTTGACTGTCCCCAGTATACCTACAAGGCAGCATGTTTTACGTTGTACTTCTTTGTCAAGCCTGTGGCTCAGTACATCCGATTTCGACAAGCATGTATTCGGGGTGCTTTCCCTAGCCTTTGACTGTCCCCAGTCTACCTACAAGGCAGCAGGTTTGTGTGTCTCTTCGTCTGGTCCCTCTCCCTTGACCTGTCTGACATGGGTGGCCCTACCAGTAGCTGTGCTACCGTCGGCATAGCTCTTGGGGTCATTGGGACGCGCAAGAAAGGAAATGAACACTCTGATAGAATATAATCTATGTACAATACAGAGGATAGAGTAGAGACAGAATCAGAGAATTAGCCATCTTCGTCATCGGCTGAAAGGTAGATTTGCTGTGTGTGTTCAGTCCAGTCGGTCCGGCACTCACTCGGCTCCCTTCCAGTATGGTTGACTGGAACCTTGGAGACCACTCCATCCCAAGAGCTCGGATCGGCAATAAATGTAGTTACCCACTCGGACCTCCGCTGACTAGAAGAACTATAACTCAGCAATGTCCCTACAAGTCACTGTCTAATGACACACCGACAGTTCTTATTCTGCCTGGCTGGGAGACCCTCTACCTTGAGGTGTCCCCAGGAAAATAATTTTGACATCCATTGTTGAACAAAAGACCAATCTCATGCTCATGGAATATAGTCGATTACCCCTGACTGGGTAACAGATAGTTGCGATATTAAGTTCACAACAGGTCACACGAATGCATGCGTATAACCTCTATCAGAAGATGTTAGAACACAGCTATACAGCCACAATTGACCTGACTCCCTCGGAGTCGAGTCCCACAAGTTAATCATGTTCTGTAAACCTTGGTGACCGAAAATACTAATGACAATGTTCATTACTCAGCTGTCAAACAAGTTCGGTAACACCACTAAGTCTGATCTTAACACAGCACTGTTCAGTAGGTCAGGGATGAGTTGACCATAGTCTACCTGAAAAGTATCAGTAACGTTGATACGCCAAACTGGTGTGGGTCTAGTGTTGACCGGGCACAATTGCAGACGTAGTTACAGCACATAGATTCGTGCCAATCTCTACCTGGTATCTCCGACGGTTAGGCGGATACATAAAGTCAGTGGAACTGATGTTCTCCCAGAGCTGTGACTCTACCCCAACTTGGCAAGTCTCCCTGGAGTGAGCATACCATCACTTTTCCAAAGTACTTCACTTGTCTATTATCATACACAGGCATGATTGCTCAGGTGGATGACCATATCACTTCATAAATAGTGGTTAATCAACCGTCGATGAGATGAACAAACCTTTCAAACAAAGTGCTGCATCAGGGTTCATGAACCAACCTGGTGGTTCTTATTCAGCTTGATGATTCACCCTGTAGCATGATGGTGCACAGTCAGGCGTTGTAGGTGTGTGTATCAATCACTCGCCCTTACAGACGTAGTGGTTTCAGAAAAACAGGCATCCTGATTCATAAACAGGCAACCTAGTTCACCAACAGGCAACACCTGAAAGGAAGAGCGGTAGGTGAGAGTATTCGGCCCCAACATTGGAGCGCAAGCATCAAATCATGGAATACACGGCCTTCTGATATGCTAATTAGGTTTACACCTAATTAGGGCATCATCTCTATATGAGTAGATTAGAAGCATGGCTATCAGTCCAATGTCAGCTGGCCCACAGAACAGCCCGTCGGATAGATTGAGTTCCGAGAATGTCGGGTCTGATCAGATGTCTCTCCTACCACTATTCATAAGTCGCTGATGCTAAATGAATAGCTATACTAGTTCTATTATTTAGATAGAAACTAATCAAGGAAAGGAGGTCCCCGGACCCCTCCCTTACATCGTACATACAATAATGATTATCATCGTAATTAAGGTAGTAAATTAATAACACCTCAACACATTATATGTACACCATCCAGTTCGCAAGTGGGGTCTCCTGCCCACCGGCAGCGACCCTCTTCTCGGACCGTCTTATCTAGAGGCCAGAAGTCATCCAAACGAAAACATGTTATCTCCTACACGTGTACAGATGGCACTCCAGTTCTGATCTCCTTCCAAGCGGATTAGCCTTGGGCCCTGACCGAACTTCACGACTGGCCTGGTTTGCCAGTCATATACTTGAGCAACTTTCACTCAGTCCCCATATCCCATTTTCCCCCGTGCCTCTATCATCCTCTATGTATCCTTCCATACATCCATCGCATTAGCACTCATGTACTCATGCCAGCATGAAAAGAACAGGACAGTAAAGAGAAGCATTTTGAACGCAGTATTACATCGCGACGGTGACGCATATTCATATCGCATCGAACCACTTCGGCGGTCGGTATTTCGCTCATGTATATATCACACAACATGGCCTAATATATACGCCACAAAAATATCTTATATATAAATCTAGCACAACATGATATCACTACTTACCAGAATTCCTCCTTTCCACGAAATGAAATCACTAGTAAGTTATCACAAACTAGCTACATCACTTCCTATGGCTTAGCAGCACGTGCTCTACTTCCCTAAGTAACTATGCACATCACTGTATGAATTCCTCACTCTATCAACTTACCTGTATATTCCGAAGGCTCTACTAGCAGCAAATCCTAACTGACATAAGTCTAGTTCACAAAATACAACAATAAACGATTCCCTATAACTGCTTAGCAAACACAAAATATGCAAATACTTACCGTTCATCATTTAATGACAATAAAGCACATTCATGCCGATATAACTGACTTGCCATTAAGTTAGAAGCAACACACAGTTACAACTAAGCTTTGTCAACATAGCAGTATGTCAGGTTCTTACATTTACTAATAACTAAGGCTCGTGTGACCTAACACATGTGAGACAAACACAGTCACAGAATGACTTGACGTGACACACTGCAACACTAAGTTAAACACTTTATTTACACTTCACACGCAACACACTCAGATTAGACATCTCGCCATTACAATGTCTATACAACAATACAATTAGTCAATGAATCAATACACTAGAGACACTCACAGACCTATACCACAATCGCACATTCTCCTGTCCGCTCACAAGGTTTACAATAAATCGGCATTCAGACACAGCAGTTATACGAGCTTCTCTCATACCCGTCCGTACTGTCCGACAATCCCAAGTCTGTCTGGTCTCTCTCACTCTGAGTACTCGCCAGGCGGGCTGTGTCCCGGCGTAAATTTCATGTGTCATGCATGTACTGGCTTGACCGCTGTCTGGTTAGTCCTGCTCACAGGCGACCCTGTGGATAGGTGGGTGGTATTCGCCTGGCGTCGCTAACGACGACGCGGCACAACTACAGGGGAGATTATGACACAGTACACAGTTGAACGATGTCCTAGTTTCGACACGGCTTATCGATCGGCAACTAATTAGCAATGCAGAATCGTGCGCATATTAAATGGATTGCTATAGGTCGCGTTTACGCTCAATTACAAGGGTAAAATAATTATCGATGTATTTACCTCAACATGTGAACCGACCACAAGTCAGCTATCAAAACTGTCTATTGTCCACTGTGCCTTGTGGGATGATAGTAGCTAAAAGTTGAGGGTGCGACTGCACACCTCAAGATGTCGAGAGTGAATGAAGTCTTTCTACCGAATTCCCTCCTACGTGCATCTCAACGCGCACGCAGAATTAGTGCACCACATTGTGTCCCAACTTCTCGAGAACCATGAATTATCCGCACTGGAGACTCTATTTTCTCTTCGCACGAGATAATGTGACTGCACTGAGTTACCTGGTCACGCAAGTCTAGGTGTTTCGAGAACATTCTCGACGTAGAAACTTGCTCGGCTTTCCCCAGTTTATTAATAACTGAGGAAGTCCCTGCTGACGCGCCGTGTACACGCTGAACCTCGAACGACCCAGCACAGATACTGCATCGTTTCGTCACATGAAATAAACGTTTAAAAAAAAATTCGCCTTCCTTCGAAAAGTGATAGAAGCTACAGATGCTATTGGTGCTGGTGCACGGAAATATAATGTCACCATTGTTGCACCCAGTGTCAAGGTTGGGGACACAGTATTGCTTCCTTAATATGATAAAAGTAAGATTAAAGAGAGGGAAAAAATGGTTAAGAACTTGATACTTAATAAAGAGGTTCTAAACGTAGATAAAGAAATTCAAGAACAATACAGAGTGACTGTAAAAAATAGGTACAATAGCTAAGATACAGAGTATAAATGAACAATGGGAAATGTTAAGGGACACCATTCATCAAACTAGCAAAGAAATATTACCGGAGAGAAGCCAAAAAGGTAAGAAAAAATGGATGAATGAAGAAATCTTAATGCTGGTGGACAAAGGGAAACAGAATAAAAAATGACAAACAAGAGTGTGCTAAGATAAATAAAGAAAAAAGAGGTCAATGTGTGAAGGCAAAAGAAAGTTGGTTAAACGAGCAATGTATTAAAAAAAAATTTGAATTTAATTCCATTAAAGATCAAAAAAGTATGCACAGACAAATCAGTGAGCTCACAGGAAGAAAAATAAGAATAAACACAGGGTGTTTGAAATCAAAAACAGGAAAGATATTCAGGGCCGGATTTAGACTTGATAAGGCCCTAAGCTATTTGAAATATGGGGCCCTTTATAAGTCCAGATATTCTATGTCAGTGACAAATTGCTCATTCTGACAATATTTTTTGGGGCCCCCCACTTTCTTGGGGGCCCCAAGCTATAGCTTGTGTAGCTTATACGTAAATCCTGCACTGAAGATATTATTGGAGGAAGGTGCTATAATGAAGAGGTGGAATGAGTATATAAGAGAATTATATAATGGAGAACGGGAAGAATCAACAGAAGAAAGTAACTTGGAAGGCCAACCTATTTTAAAAGAAGAAGTCGCTGACTCTATGAAACATATGAAGAAAGGAAAAACAGCTGGGCCAGATGAAATCACAGTAGAAGAATTAGAAGTATTGGTAGAATTTGGGGTAGATATATTAACCAAAACGCTGAATGATATTTACAACAGTGGATATTTACCGAGCGATATGCTGAAATCTGTATTTATAGCAATACCAAAGAGACCAGGAGCAATTGAATGTGAAGATTTTCGTACAATTAACCTCATAAACCATGTCACTAAGCTTCTACTCAGAATTAAAATGAGAAGAGCAAGAATGAAAATAAAACTGGAAATTAGCGAAGAACAGTATGGTTTTATGGAAGGAAAGGGTACAAACAATGCAATCTATATATTACGAACATTAATAGAAAGGTCAATAGAGAATCAGAGAGACATATATTTATGCTTCATAGATTATACTAAGGCATTTGATAAAGTAAAACATGATGAGCTGATTAAAATGTTGGAAGATTCAACATTGATGGGAAAGATTTAAGAATAATAAAGAATATATACTTGAAACCAAGTAGCAGCAATTAAAATGGGAAATAAAGAGGGTAGTTACGAACAGATAAAGCTAGGAGTACGACAGGGGTGTGTCTTGTCACCCGATCTCTTCTCCCTATATAGCGAAGTAATAATGAGAGAGATCAAAGAGAAGCCAGGAATACTAATCGGAGGATATAATATAAATAATATACGCTATGCAGATGACACAGTATTGGTGGCGGATAATGCAACAGATCTACAACAATTATTGGACATTGTAATATCAGAGAGTGCACAAAAAGGACTCTCCTTGAATATCAAGAAAACAGTAACAATGGTGATATCAAAGAAAATGGGGACACCAAAATGTGACATAGAAATAGAAGGGGAAATTCTCAACCAAGTGGATAATTTTAAATACCTAGGGGCACTTATAACATCAGATAGGAAGATGTACAACAGAGATTAAGAGCAGAATAGGGCAGGCAAAAGCCGCATTTCAGAAAATGAAGAGTATCTTATGCAATAAGTCGCTATCAATGAATGTAAGAAAGAGAGTGCTAAAATGCTATATAGAACCAGTTTTTCTGTATGGCAGCGAATCTTGGAATGTAAATGAACAAATTAGGAAGAACTTAGAAGCAACAGAGATGTGGTTTTTAAGACGAATGTTGCGAATTCCTTGGACTGCCAGAGTAACTAACAACGATTGCCTGAAAGAGGCTAATGAAACTAGAACACTATATACAACAATAAGAAAGAGACAAACAGCTTTCTTTGGTCATGTGATGAGTAGAGAGGCATTTTAGAACATCGTGACAACTGGAAAGATCGAGGGGAAGAGAGGCAGAGGCAGACCAAGAGAAATGATGCTGGACGGATTGAGACGGTGGCATGGAGGAATATCATCAGCACAGTTGATCCAGAACACCGAAGACCGAGATCTGTTGAGAGCCATGATCGCCTACGCCAGCTGGCACGGCACTTGATGACGATGATGATTGTAGGACCTGCTCATTGGTTTTTCTGCACTTCCATTGCCATTGCATTCTTTGCATTTTCCTCAGAAATCACATTACCGCCGCCTTAGATGCTTCTCAGCTTGTCTGCTTATTGTCCGCGTTTCACATACATATAAGAGTATAGGTTCTATAATATTGCTTTCCAGCAATCTTTACTCTTTTTCTCATTGCAATTGAAAGCTTTCGTATTGATCAGCATGTTTTCCATCTTGCACAAGATGACTTTTGACATAGCGATGATTAATCATCATTAGAGTAATTTATTTATTTTTTAAACGAGTAGGAACACAAACGCAATCATCATATTGCATGCCGGTAAGTTAAGGTGGGCATGTAATACACTGAAATATCAATTGTTGTGGAACCATTGGGGCCCTGAAACGCATAAATAAATACACAGATAATGATTGGCACTCATAGAAATAGAGGTAAGAAGTAGAGATATGAGGGCATTAGACATTATTGTTTTTCCATATCCTATTTGCAGGACACTGCAGTCAACACAAGCATTTTTCAGTTGCTGTTGATGTCTTGGCAAGTTTTACGTTCAGTAGTTTGCCATTGCTGTCTGAACGACCGGCTCACATAACTTTCCGTAAGAAACCAACGCGTCGCGATCCGCTGCCGAATCTAGCGCAGCTTCGTTTTCTTCGTGGGTATACGGGATTACGAACAGCGTCCTTAACATCTTAACCAGGGAGCCCGGCCATTAGACAACATAACATCTGAAATATCGGGATTAGAAACTGTCGTCTCAAAATGACGACAACGACTATACCGTACTTCAGCGGGTAATGGGACATTTTTCTTGCTGCTTCGTAATGCATATTTTGTTTCTTCTAGATACAAAACCTTCATACATTTTACCCTGTGAAGTACTCTGATGAATACTTTCTCTTGGGTTTTGTCTTGAATAACTATTGCCTTGGTCTGTCTGGATGATAAAACGCCTGACGAACTCTTACTCTTTCTCCTTGTTAACTTACTAAATAAATTAATACTAAATAAATACTAAATAAAAAAAACCATTGAACTTACTAAATAAATTCTCGTTGTTTAGATAGTAGTCAGATAATTCACATTGCACATCGAACCATTCAGTAAACAAGAGTTTGGATCCCCTCCCTAGTGTCCCTAGTGTGTAGAGGTCAATGACATCAGTTCTGTATTGGTTGACTAATTTTCGTTGTCCCCCTGCATAGCTTCTTGTCTGACTTCATCGTTTTTTTTTTTTATCTTGACGTTCTTACAGTCTGATCAAGGTTGCAGATTCACAATCATTAATTGATTCATTTAATCGTCCTGCATCTCTGGGGCGTTTTCCGGCTCGTAAGTCTATCAGTTTTGTTTAATTCCTCTTTCACCCGCGTGGCCTGAAGTTAGGTGTTGCCAGCCTTGAGCTCCTCAGAAACTCCACACACCGTCTCCAAGCCCAGCCCACCTCGATCTTCCTGAACACACTCATTGAATCACCGGGAAAGCATGCCTGGGTGCATCTCTCTGTCTTCAGTCAGGCTAATGCTTTAGTTACTGTCATAACCTCCATAGTCAGGTTATTTGTTGTCAAGGAAGCCTTCATTCACAGTTCTGCCTCCGACAACAGATTCCACTGTGCAGATCTGCATCACCCTCAGAAGAATTTTCAAATACATAATTACCGGGTTATGTTGTTTGCACCAACTTTCCAGTTTGACGCATACTGAAAAGGACGTGCAGCAGTCTGTTGGCACCTGTGTCAATTCTTTGCCGGGTTCTATGTCCACAAGTGAACAGACAGGATGAATAATGTCTTGGCCTGACCCATCCAGGATTTTCCTTCTTTTAACTCCCCCACCCCCGAATCTCACTGTGCCGTGGGTGATTTGTGTCCCCACTGGCTCGAAGGTAAGCAAGTACTCTGCAAATTCTTGTATTAATCCTATGTTTGAAAAATCAAGGGGGTACAGCCTCAATCTGCACACTGTATGTTTTGTGCATCCAAATATGATAGGCATATTCTTTCTAGTCTCTCCATCTGACAGCTACAGAGAACTAGGATCATCAGGGCGTACTCAGTCACCGAACGGACCAGATTCTGGTACAGGAGAGAGAGGTGACGCTGCTCACAGTTTGCCGCCACCGTACTGGGTGGTGTTTGACGGCTTTCACTGTTTCTTGTCTGCCGGTGTAAATGCCATAAGTGTGTTAATGTTCTCTCACGGGTCACATGACTGTCACGTTCTCTCGTAGCTGTTTCTTTGATTGAATGGTCAAAGCTTTAAATATTTTAATTGGTTCATGTTGCATTGCTTCTATACTGTTCAAAAAAGCTATCCGATGGTGCCTTTTTATGAGTTCGTAAGTAAAATTTGGTGCTAGGGTATATAAAAACCAGCCTCAAATGTTCTTTACAGTGTCACATACACGTATTGACCTGAATTGCTTTCGTTTTTATAATCGTTACAATGCAGTGGTCAATAGTGTTTATTACCAAATTTTTACCACAGCCCATGATGCGCGCACGTGAAGGCAACACTATTTGGGGTGAACACTATTCACTGACAACGCAAATGAAACTCTGTAAAAGGATAACGCTACACAAAACAATTCAGTTCATTTTCAAGCAAACGTCTATAGCACGTCCATCGATAAATTTAAGGAACATTGCTACTGGCCTACTGTATGCAAGCGAAAGTCAGAGTCAGGTTGCCAGTCATCTAAACGTGCATCGAATAGACTTCATGATGCTGGACTTCGGGCACAACGACCTTATCGTTGATCTGTCCTTACACGCCACCATCGCCAACATCGATTTCTTTGGGCTAACCAGCATCGTCCTTGGGCAGCAGACAACCAATGGAGATGTGTCTGGTTTAGTGACGAATCTTTCTTTTTTTTTTTGCAGCGGAGAACGATCTACCGTGAGTGAAATGAACGTTTTGCCCACAATTACGGTAATGACGCTCCACCGCACGTTGATGGAAGTGCTATGGTGTGTGGGAATGGTCAGTTATAGCGGAATGAGTCAATTGGTTCACATTTAATGCGTCACGATACGTCAATGAAATTCTTCGACCCCATGTCCTTCCACTTTTGGCTACCCAAAGTTCAGTGTTTCAACAGGACAATGCCAGACCCCACTGTGCACGCCTGACCACGCAGTTCATGACTGCCAACAACATTCTGACTCTTCTCTGGCCATACCTATCTTCAAACATGAGTCCGATTGAGCACACGCGGGATGAGCTGCATAGACGTACTTGTCGCCAAGACATTGCTCCAGCTAATCGTCGTGATCTGTTCCAGGCACTTCAGGAAGAGTCGGCAGCAATCCCACAGGCCCACATTAGACGACTGATCGCATCCATGCCCAGGAGATGCCAGTCGATAATCGATGCAAGAGGCCACACACCATACTCACGGGAAAGCCCGTACGCCAAAAATCTCTCGTGATCCAGATGCAAAACAACTGTCAATTGATTGTCTCAACACTCAGGTATGCGCGTGTGCAATTTGAACAATTAACTCTTTATATTAAACAAGTTAATGAATATCAAAATTATGGCTATGTGTGTGCCTTCGACAGCTATGCGTTTCTTTTTCTTTTTTCTTTTTTTTGAACAGTATACTTCATCATCATTTTGTGGTTGATTCTTTTGCATTTCAGCTACTTTTTAGTAACCAGCTTATTTGCTATCCTAACATGTGCAGCTCGCTTATTCCACCTTGAAAGCTATTTTCATGCCCTTTGCCTCGTCTTTTGGCGCAATATAGACACAGGTTCAGTCGGGTATTTTTTCCCTCCACAATAATATATGAAAGTTTGTATTGGCTTACCTTATCTGCCACACGTTGATCATAGTAACATCATGGTGGCTCAGGCAGAGGATACAATCAGAGAACTATGCATATTTGAGAACATTGGGAGAGGAGTAATCAGAATGCCAGAACTGTCATCAACATCATCCAGTACCTTGCCAACTGGCGTGGGGGATCATGCTTCTCCACAAATTGTGATCTCCGACGTCATGGATCAATTCGTGTGTTGACTCCCTTCTGTGCCGTGACACAAAACTATCAAGAATCTTCTCACACTGTCTTCCTTATCTCTCTTTCCGCTTGTCACAACATGTTCCGGTTTTTGTCTTCTCATAATGTGGCCAAATAAAAAACGATGACCGTTTCTGTCTGATGTTTGTGTTAAGTTGTCTTTGCGCCTCAGCTTCCCTTAAAACGTCCAGATTGTTAATTTTGGCTGTCCAATTAATTTGCAGCATTCTTCTATAAAACCATATCTCCGAGGCTTCCAACGAGTTTAAAAAATAATAAACGATGACGTTTATATGAAGCATTTAACTCGATTGCGATACGTCTAAAATTATTACGTCAGAATACCTCACCTACCCACTTGATGAAGATTGACGACACAGCAGTGGAAATATGTTGCAGATTTATTTATAAGAGATTATCTAGTGGTGACGGATTGGTACCTGTGAATTACATACGTCCCCTTACTCCGGTTATTTAGCTAGAGTTAGGACGCTTGTCAATTTTGATAAATGAGGGACTACTAGTAATAGGTAGTTAGCGCAGCCTCCCCATGGGCTGGCTACACGACGTCTACCGCGGGATTGTAGACAGTTGTGCGTGCCCGTCGTATAATAATTTTTATTTTATTTTGTGTGTGTCTGATAGGTACCATCGTACTAGTCCCATACAAGTCATTACGTCTGCACTGCTATTTGTCAGATTAATTACTCTTGATGAAGAAAATGATTTCATCATTTTAAAAGGGAGGGGGGGGGGCATACTGCCATATAGTGCGTACAGGCGAAATGACGTCATGAAAAGAAAAGAGAAATCCTCGACGGAAATTAGACGGGAAATGTAAGGGACGACTTAGAAACAAGGCAAAAAGTCAGTTAGCAATTAGGTTAACAACTGAGACACACGGACGGGGAATGGAAGAAGGAGGCAGTGCAAAGTTGGATGTTGGCTACGGAATGGTGTTGGCACAAGAAACAGTGGCTGTAATGGAATTAGCAGAAGAAGAGGATATTAATTGACTGCTACACGGTGTCGTCACAGAACCAACGAACATAACTAGACATGTATTTTACAGAGCACCGAGTCGAACGTTGGGCGGAGTGACAGAAGGTCGGCCGAGGTCGAATGGACGCATAATATTTATTTGAAAGCCAGGTTAGTTTTGTTATTATCAATATATTCATGTCAATAGAACTTAGGTCCCGCATGGCGGCACAGGCCCCTGAGTGACGGAAATATTTGATTGATTACAAACGTACCTATGAGCTGTTATAGTTAAATAACTTATGGTCAATCGTAAATCCGGGAGTTCGCTTCGTCACACACGTTAGAGTTCCAGCTTCGATGTTGCTATTGTTTACAAGTTATATGGAGCCAAAGAATTTGACATGCTGTTGGAAGTTGAGTTATCAGTTGTTAATGCGGGACCAATAGCATGGCATCCTGCACCCATCGTCTCTTTGACCTTCCTCTTCCTCTCTTCCCAGGCATAAACCCCTCCAATATTGTTCTCTCCAAACGTTCGTGTCGTTTCAAGTGACCAAAATATTCCAATTTTCTTTCTTTTATCGTTTTTAATAGCCAACCTTCTTCAATATTCAGCTCTTGAAGTATGGATGCATTTGTTCTTTTCTTTACCCAAGATATTCTTAGAACTCGTCTATAACATTTATATTCAAAGGCATTTATGCGCTGTTCAGCTTGTTTAGTAAGTGTCCAGGTCTCACAGGCGTATGTTGCAATAGGAAAGATGCATGCTCTTAAAAATCTAATTTTTGTAGTTCTGTTTGTCCCACTTCATAATTTATTCAGTTGTTTTAGTCTTTGAAGAGCAACTGATAGTCATCGTTTAATCTCTTTCATTGTGTCACCGTTGTTGGTAATCAATGACCCAAGATATTCAGAATTTTCCACCGCCTCAAATTTTTCCTCATTAACATATATTTCATTCTCCATAGTAATTTTATCTGTATGCAATATCTTTGTTTTTGCTATGTTAAGATATAAGTTGTGATTTTCACTATTCAATTGGGTTGAGGCTATTAGGTTTTCTATTCCATTCTGTGTTGTGGATAGCAATACTGTATAATCAGCATACCGAATCTCTGGTATGTCATGACCACCGATATTTAGGGCATCATATAGCTCCCTGTTTATATCGTCTCTTACATTTCTCATTATATTTTCGGCATACAGGTTAAACAAATGGGGGGGGGGGGGGGGGAACAGCACACATTCCTGACTGGACTCCTTGCTTGAATGTCAAACCAGTCTGTCTCGCCATCTATTCTAACCGCTGCTTGTTGGTCTAGATAGAGCATTCTTATGAGTTGTATTACATGTGATGGAAAGCCCATATTCCTCATGATTTCCCAAAGTTTCTCAAATACTGTAATTCACAGCTTGCGATGACTAACATAAACACAACCCTTAAGTTTGGGAAATGAAAATATGGAAAGGTGGAATGAGATAAGGGTGATTAGAAGCTAAAACAAAAAGCAAAAAAGCGGGGTAAGAACTAATCTGCATGAAAAAATAATTAGATACACGCAGGCAGAGTGGACATTTCTGTACACTACTTTAAAATCTTGCTACAGTGACCACCTAACTCTTTTATTTTTAAAAATAACCACATTTATCATTTAAGCATCTTTACCCAACAAGGATCAATGTTTACCATTCTTGTATCTAATATATACATCCTATTTCTCTCTCTCTCTCTCTCTCTCTCTCTCTCTCTCTCTCTCTCTCTCTCTCTCTCTCTCTCTCTCTCTCTCTCTCTCTCTCTCTCTCTCTCTCTCAGTGTGCATGTGTGCATGTCTCTCCATCTTTATACACATGTATCTTATTCTTTTATCATGAGCAATAGTCTTCTCTTGCATTTTTAGTTTGTGTTCTTTTTTCAAAATCCCTGTTACCTTCTGCCTTTCCATATGTTCATTTACCGAACTTAATTTATTTATTCATTGAAACCCGTGAATTACTTATTTCTGATTGTGCTATTTCAGTTTTCTAGATAGTTATTCTTGGTTTTTTTGTTTTGTGGTTCATTGATTTAGACATTGGTCAAAATGTCCGCTTGTGTCTGTGTGTATGCACCTTTCCTATCGTAGAGTTTCCTAGTTATATTTTGTGCTCATTCATTTTTAAGCTCATAATTTCTCTCAAGTTCTCTTTCTCAAGGCATATCCAAAAATGATTGCATTGTGAAGTTTTGAATGGATGCAGTAATCAGCTTCACATGTAACCATTCTAGTGGCAACATGCTACATTCTCGTCTGGTTGCACAACTGCTATTGTTTGCTTACATTTTGAATCTTTTTGATAAACAAGCAACACAGTTATAAAACCAACATTGAAATATATTTAACATTTAAAGCAAGACAATAACTGGTTGAACATTATCTTCTGGGGAGTCTCTGTGGCGAAGTGGTTACGCTGTCTACCTCACCCTCTGAAGGTATGGGTTTGATTCTGGGCCATGTTGTTCGCTTCACGGGTGCAATTTTCTCTGAGACATCTGGGGTCATCGCTGGAGCTACGGAGTTCATGCTTTTGTGTGACGCTTTTGGCAGGACAGTCCTTTGGAAAGAGACAGAACCTTATGAGTTAAAATCCTGGCGCAATGAAGTCGATCCCTTTCCCTTTTAAATCATATTTTTAAATATAATCTTCTGCAGAACTGTAACAAGTAGTACACAATTAAGAAAAATAGAAATGTAAACAACAATACAGATTATGTAGTGTATTGATTATTACCCTTATTATCCTATTGCTAGGGGACATTTGAATCAATTGTGGGAAATTTACCAAGAAAATCTACCCTAATTTGATTTAATTTTAATGAGATATATATATATTTTTTTTTTAATCGACATGTATATACTGGCATTTGTGCAAAATCTAGTGCAATAATCTTCGAGAAAGTGCTGGAGATTTTGATAAATGCCATCATCTTCTAATAACTTCTTCAAGGGAGATCTCAACTTCATCTTCTTCTCCTTTTTTTCACTTAGAATTGGCCTTTATCACAAATTTTGTTTCCGACATGAACTGCACTGTTTTCTTAAGATCTTGCAGTCTTCCGTAGAGTTTGACATCCAAGGATGTTTAAGACGGCCATGTAATAGATCCTTCTGAGCCGTATTTGGGACTGTATTGTAGTATATGTTCTGCAGCTTGAGGTGCTTACAATCCAAGTGGTATAGGACAAACAACATGTTACAGTGTGGCAAATGTAGTCCCGGAGATCAAGTATCCACCAGAATATGTGGGCAGCTCTGCACCTGAACAAAGCAGGGCACATGCGCACTGACAGACAGAAACTGCTGCCCTAAAGGTACAGGTTACTAAGCACTAATGTGGATTTGTGGAAGACATGGCGAAACCATTACATTAGCTTTCCCAGAATCATTATCGTCTTCTATATTTGTCATCAAGAGTCATAGAGAGGAACAATTGACTTTCCAGCATCCAGTGGGTGTCACTGTATAGTGTCATTTCATCTGAATGTACAATGTTCTTGATGTTGTCAATCCATGTTCTTCTCTGTTGTCCTCTTGCTCTCGTATCAGATCTTCTTTGATGTGACGCCAGTGCTGGTAGTTGATGGTATTGCATTTTAATGAAATGGTTGAAATTGGCAGCTCCTCTCAAGCATCTCATCTTGCAGGTGTTGATTTTGCATAAGTATTATTTGGACAATGTTCAAGTTTGATATTGGTAACATCATCATCATCAAGTGCCGTGCCGGCTGGCATAGACGTTCATGGCTCTCCACAGATCTCGGTCTTTGGTGTTCTGGATCAACTCTGCTGATGATATTCCTCCATGCCACCGTCTCAATCCGTCCAGCATCATTTCTCTTGGTCTGCCTCTGCTTCTCTTCCCCTGGATCTTTCCAGTTGTTAAGATGTTCCCCAATGCCTCTCTTCTCATCACATGACCAAAGAAAGCTGTTTGTCTCTTTCTTATTGTTGTATATAGTGTTCTAGTTTCATTAGCCTCTTTCAGGCAATCGTGGTTAGTTACTCTGGCAGTCCAAGGAATTCGCAACATTCGTCTTAAAAACCACATCTCTGTTGCTTCTAAGTTCTTCCTAATTTGTTCATTTACATTCCAAGATTCGCTGCCATACAGCAAAACTGGTTCTATATAGCACTTTAGCACTCTCTTTCTTACATTCATTGATAGCGACGTATTGTATAAGATACTCTTCATTTTCTGAAATGCGGCTTTTGCCTGCCCTATTCTGCTCTTAATCTCTGTTGTACATCTTCCATCTGATGTTATAAGTGCCCCTAGGTATTTAAAATTATCCACTTGGTTGAGAATTTCCCCTTCTATTTCTATGTCACATTTTGGTTGGGTTGGTTTTTCAAGAACAGTTTTTTTACAAATTAAGTTTCAAGTTGCCTGTTATGAAACAGTGAAACTCAGTCCTTACACTAACTAAACCTTATGTAATTTATCATAAGATTTAATAACAGTGGACATTACGCTTAATTAATAATAAGTTGTGCATATATGCTTATTTAACCATATGTTGTGCATATATGTTTATTTAGTAATATATGTTGTGCATAGTATGCTTATTTAGTAATATATGTTGTGCATATATGCTTATTTAGTAATATATGTTGTGCATATATGCTTATTTATATATGTTGTGCATATATGCTTATTTAGTAATATATGTTGTGCATATATGCTTATTTAGTAATATATGTTGTGCATATATACTTATTTAATCATATGTTGTGCATATATGCTTATTTAGTAATATATGTTGTGTATTTATGTTTATTTAGTAATATATGTTGTGTATTTATGTTTATTTAGTAATATATGTTGTGCATTTATGTTTATTTAGTAATATATGTTGTGTATTTATGTTTATTTAGTAATATATGTTGTGTATTTATGTTTATTTAGTAATATATGTTGTGCATATATGCTTATTTAGTAATATATGTTGTGCATATATGCTTATTTAATCATATGTTGTGCATATATGTTTATTTAGTAATATATGTTGTGCATATATGCTTATTTAGTAATATATGTTGTGTATTTATGTTTATTTAGTAATATATGTTGTGTATTTATGTTTATTTAGTAATATATGTTGTGCATTTATGCTTATTTAGTAATATATGTTGTGTATTTATGTTTATTTAGTAATATATGTTGTGCATTTATGTTTATTTAGTAATATATGTTTGTCAGGGTCTTAAACCTGGCTCGTTGGACCTAACATATGTGAGACAAGTACAAGTACAAAATGATTGGACTTGACACACAATGACACTAAGTTCAATGGATATATTTACAATTCACATGCAATACGATCTAGTTTGGCATGTGATGACCCACAGCTTAAGTCTTTCTCACAAGATATACAAGCTCTCGACTTTCGGGCACAGAACTACACGAAGCCTTTCTCAACCCACACGTCCTGTCCTGTCCGAGTTCCCAAGCAGTCTGGCGGTTTCTCCGCACAGCGCTTGCCCTGTGGATTGGCTTCACGAGGACTGCGTGCGTCTTGCTTTGTCCTTGCCTGACCGCTGACTATCACGTCAGCCAGCAACCTGCGGGCAGGTAACTGGTACTCGCCTGGCGGGCGTAACGATGTTACTGCATCCCGGTTGGGGACTATTCGCCTGGCGGGCGTAACGATGGTACTGCATCTCGGTTGGAGACATTCGAGATTCTGACACGCTCCGTCGGGGCTAAAGGGTTAATCTTTTAACCATGTCAGAATCGACCTTTCTGTTGTCATGTACATTTGCATAGAAATACATAAGAAATGCAAGTTGTATGTTAAGTCATGTGGTGTTCAATCTTTACCACTTTCCAAGTTTCATCCTCTCGATGGATGATCACCTGAGTTGCAATATTGACCCAGTCAGATCGGTAGCACCAGCTTCCAAAGCAACTACCTCGCAACCTCTTTTAAAAAAAACAAATAATATGCTTTTTGCAACACAAAAAAACATCAGGTAAGACTGTAATACGTCTTTTATAAGCCGCATTCAACGCTCGAACTCCGACCTCATTTGGCCGGGAGCTCTTACGTTGGTCTACAACGTAGGTAAACCAATACCATGCCCAGTTGATGACTTCTTGGAGTGTTGACAATCTGGCAACACAATGGCTATTTTTATACAACACATATTCGAATACATTTCAATTACCGCCCTTAGTGTAATCATGTAACAACAATTAAATGAAAGGGATATAATTTCAAAAGATCTAAAATCTAATTTATTACAATTATTAATATATTTCTCAGCGTCATAGCTTGATGCTTTTCCATACTAGCGAAAAAATGTCGATAGTATGAATAAGTTAGTCAAGATATGATTATAAGATTACACTAGTTGAAAAATATTAATACACAATTCGTGTATTTGAAACTGGTGTTTCATAATTCTTTTAGAAGCGTCATTAATTTTTAAGGTTTTTGTATATCGTCTGCTACTTTTGGTCTAAATTTACAAATTATCCGGAAGTACACACGAACAGCTGATGTCGTTAAAAATTCTATCACACACTTGTTCCGCTCTGGTGTAGCAATTCGGAATGTGAAATTGTTCTGATAGTTAATGTGTTCGTTGTTTCGCTGGAAAACTTCTGGATTGCGATTGACTGCAGTGGTGTAAATGTCAAAGTTCAGTTCACTCTTTCGTTCACGGATTAAAATATCACTGGATATGTTCCACTCGCAGATACCACTGATAACTTGACTAGTTCGCTTGAGGTAAGTTAAGAGCGCATGTGGCACTGTTTCTATTTCATACTATATACAATTAATATTGTTCGCTTTCTAACACACACTACGCAATTATTCAAGACGCTTACTACACTAATAATAAAATAAGAAAAAATATTTGCAGTGGGAATGAACCCTATCACATCACATCGTAGACGTACACAGCTTTCCTGGGAAAAACTTCACTGATGGCTGTGTTGGTCTGAGTGTTTTCTAACACACTGCACTCAGACATTAGTGCTTACTGGGTCGTTCGGACAACGGGACAAAAGATCAGCAATCGTGTTGATTCTGCCAGCGATATGTCGAACTTCAAAGCTGTAATCTTGAAGCAAAAGAGACCAGCGCGCTATCATCTGGTTTGTCGGCACTCCTGAAGTAATAAATTTTAATGGACTATTGTAGGACTCCACAATAAAATGCCGTCCCAGGAGGAATCTGGACAATTTAGTTATACCCACCACTACAGCAAGGGCTTCCAATTGTGGTGTGGACCAAGCGCATTCTCTTGGTTTTAATTTACTAGATACGTAGTATACAGGATGTAGAATGTTGTCATGTTCCTGTAACAGAACTGCCCCAATCGCCACGGAGCTCGCATCTGTGCGTAATCTGAAAAGAATATGTAAATTTGGCAATTTGAGAATGGGATTCTTTAAACTATTCTCAGAAAAATAAGATAACACTTTCTGGAATGCACATTTTAGGCATTCATTGTTTACAATCTTTTCAGGCTGGTTTTTCGTTAGTAGGTTAGTAAATTTTTCCGTCAGTTCTGCAAAATCTGGTATGAACTGCCTATAATAATTTAATAGTCCTAACACACTTCTGACTTGTTTCTTGGTAGTCGGAAGTGAGAGTTTCAGTATATTAGACACGATGTTATCGTCTGTCGTGACAAAGCCATTAGAAATTTTATACCCCAAGAAGGAGATTTCTTGATAGGCTATGTCAACTTTTGTAGGCTTCACCGTCAGTCCGTGCTGTCTGATCCGGTCAAATGTCTGCTGTAATGTCTTTATGTGGTCTGTCATCGTCTTTGTGTGAACACAAATGTCGTCCATGTAACAGATAATGTTTCTTGTCCACAAGTAAGAGTCGTGTCATACGTACGAATGTCGCTGGGGCATTGACCAGCCCAAATGGCAATTTGCACCATTCATACAGTCCCCAAGGTGTGGCAAAGGCTGTCAGATGTCTGCTCTGCTCGTGTACCGTTATCTGCCAATAACCTTTAGTCATATCTAACTTCATAAAGTACCTAGAGTCTGTCAGTTCTCTCAGTAGATCTTCGCAGTTGGTCATTGGTTCCAGATCTAAAAGTGTTATTTTATTTAATTTTCGATAATCTACACACAGTCTTATCGTGTTGTCCTTTTTGCGTACCATGACCTTTGGAGACGAAAAGTGTGATTGGGATCGTCTAATGATATTGTTTTTCTCTAAGCTAATGATCTCTTGATGTAAGCTTTCTTTGTAATGCAATGGAATGGTGTAAGGTCTGCATTTTATTGGTGTGTTTGAAGTGAGCGTGATGTGATGTTGTACTAATTCTGTTTGTCCTGGGTTGTTGGAGAAGATGGTGTTGTACTGTTGTATGAGATGTTTGCAACTGTCTGTTTCTGCTTGAGTTAAATTTGGGTTTATTTTGATTTCTTTCAAGCAGTTTGTCGTGTCTAATGCAGGTGTTGGAATTTCGTCACTATCTTCGTCATCTTCATGGTCTATTATAACTGTACAGGCTGTTGTATCGTCTTGTTCGTTGTCTCTGTTGTGGTATGGTCTTAGCATATTGATGTGGAATATTTTATGTTTGTCTTTTATTTGAATCTCATAGTCTACAGCTGAAATCTGTCTTATTACTTTAAATGGTCCTTGCCAAGAGTCAGTCAATAAGTGTCGGTCACTAGGTAAGAGAAGAAGTACGTCCTGTCCAGGTGTCAACGTTATTGTCCTGTTTCCTTTGTCCGTATATTGTCTATATGTAGCACCAGATAGTTTTAGTGCTTCTTTTGCAATAGTACAAGATTTGATGATTCTTTCACGCAATGATGTAACATATACGTATGATGATATGGGTTTAAGTACAGGAGTGGCTTCAGTTAACATTGAATGGTAGATACTCAATGGGCCACGTGGTTTGGCACCATAGATAAGTTAAAAAGGAGAGAATCCAGTACTAGAATGTGGGACCTCGCGATAAGCAAAATGTATAGCAGGCAAATATACGTCCCAGTTTTTGGGATATTCTTGCATGACTTTAGCAAGCATATGCTTCAAATCACCGTTAAACTTTTCTATGATTCATGTTGAGTGAGGATGGTATGGTTAATTAAAACATTGTTTTACCCCTAGCATTTTGGTGAAAGCTTGAGTAGATGAAGCAATGAATTGGCTTCCCCTATCTGATAGGATAGTGTCTGGAAATCCTATTCGTGAAAATATATGGAAGAAAACTTCCATGATATCATTGGCAGTTATGTTCTTTACAGGAATCGCTTCCGGCCAGCGGCTACATAAATCAATGATGGTAACAATATATTTATTCCCTCTGGATGTTACTTGATTCAGAGGGCCCACTATGTCGACAGATATTTTCTCAAAAGGTCGACTGGCTAAGTCAGTACTTTGTAATTTTGCCTGTGGGTGTTTACCTTTTTTCACTAGTTTTTGGCAGATATCACAACTTCTACAATATTTCTTAATGTCATTGCAGAATCTTGGCGAATAAAACTGTGTTAGTAATCTTGATCTGGTCTTAGAGTATGCCATATGCCCTGCAAGAGGTATATCATGGGCAAGATGTAAGGCTTGCTTACGGTATTCAATTGGTAAAACAGTTTGCTCTGTGGTGCTGTTCCCTCTGGTATAGTACCTGGTGAGGATGCAATTTTTCAGCGCAAAATGCCATCTTGCATTTTTAGTTACCTTTGGCTTTTGGCCGATCAGATTAAAATATTTAGATAATGAAGGATCAGCCTTTTGGGCTGTTACAAAATTCTCCTTCATGGTTTTAGGAGGCAGTACCACTGGGCTAAGCATTTCTATAGCCTCAGTTTGATTAATTTCATCTTGCACTCTAGCAGTAGATCTGGTTACTGCGTTCACACATTCAATGATATCAGATGGTGATGAAACATTTTGATCAATGATGTCATGAGATGTTAGTGCTACATTAGCTACCATACATTCATCTGGTGATATCATACTTTCAATGATGACATGTGATGGTGATGATGTTATGTTATCATCAATGCAAACAGATGTAATATCATGAGGCATATCATTCACCTCTGGTAAATTCCCAATGATAATATCACACACCGGGTTAGTTAATGCAGCGCATTTTACTTTACCAGTGAGGAATGGTGTCTGAATATATGCCCATGCTAATGGGTACTTTTCGATATTTCCAGAGAATGTTCTGCATGTTACGTGCCTGCCAGTATAGTCTGTAGGCATTATGTACTTTCTCTGTAACCCTATAAGAAAACTTCCGGTGTCACGAAGGACTGTAGCAGGCTTGCCATTCACATATCCCTGGTGGATGTTTATTCTGCCTTTGGAATCTATTACCAAATTAGCTTCCTCATTGGCAATAGGAATGGAGTGGCCGCATGTTAAAACGCCATCTTCATAAAAGGTATTACAAATAGTACATTTATGTGAATTAAACATGTCAAAAGCCTGTGCTGAGTTCACAGGGTGCTTTTCTGAATATTCCTCATCTGATGATGAACTATAAAATAAGGCTCATTTGCTTTCTTGGTTATTTGCCTTCCTTTACACGCATGGCGCCAGTTTCTGTACGCTTTACAGAGGCAGCATTTTCGTGCCTTTTTTTAAGGATTTACGTTCCTTATCCTGACTATTTATGAAGTTCTGTAAGTATGTAAGATATGCCGGATTCTTGTCACACATTTCGCCTTGATGGTGTGACATGTTACAAAATCTACAATGATTGTATTTCTCAGAAGTAGGCTTATATGTTCTTTGCCTATTGTAGGGTTCTGATCGAGGTTTTTCATAGTTAGCAGCTGCTACAAAGTTTGTATCAATAGCTTCACTAGCAAAACAATGTTTATTGGCTGTATAGTAAGCCGAACCACGTCTCTCAATCTGTTCCACACTCGTACATTCATTCTCTTGCAAACACTTTTGAAAATGCTGATGGAATGGATGAGATGATTTTATCCCTGATGATGAGTTCTTCTAATTTATGAAAGTCTTTATTTACTTTGGCTGCTGAAAGCCATTTGGCAAATACGTCTCGGACTACGGAGACATAATCAGAGAACGTTTGAGTAGGTTTTGGACTCAATTTGCTGAACTGTTCTCTGTAACCTGCCTCATCTAGCATAAAATGTGCCATAATTTTTGACTTTAGATAGTGGTAATCTTTTCTGAGGTCTTTGGGGATAGTCTCTATGACTTTCAGAGGCTCCCCTGACAAACTCCTCATATAAATAATGTTCCATTCAGAAACTGGAACCTGATAGTGGTCCATTAAGGTTTCAAAATTCTGGGTGAACGCTGCAATGCAGTCACCTGAGGTATAATTTCTCACAATACCTTGATACTTTTTGTACTGGTTTTCTTTTTCCAGTCTTTCAGATTTCTTAGACTCCTTGTTTACGGCAGTCTCGGCTTCAAGCTGTTTAATTTTGAGTTGTAATTCCAGCTCCTCTCGTTTACTTTGAGCTCAGATCTCTGGCTGTTTTAATGCTCTTTCAGCCGCTCTTTCCTCGCGTTCGCTAGCTTTTTCTTGTACTTGGAGGTGTTCAGAATATTTTGTTTCGCTCCACTTTGTTAACTCGTCACCAGCTAACTTTAGCTTTAAACCCATCCCGATGAAGTCGTTTAACGAAGACATGATGGAATATTTAAATGAAAGTGAGTTATCAGACACACAATTTGTTACAAGGTGTTAGTAACGTGAAAAATTTACAATTTTGTTGAACTTACAATTTGTGCCCAAATTTGCATCCGAAAGTATATAGAAAAAAAAATATACTCAAGTGTACTGGATGCGGTGGAGAACGGTTCAAACCAGGGCTAGGAACTGTAGGGTCGTTACTTCGAGAACAAATAACCTCTACGGGCAACGGTTTCAGATCGCACAGAAAACCTGCTTTCTTTTGGGAGGAAATAAGTTAGAATCTATCTTTATGTGATGTGTATGCTTGTCACTAAGTTTTGATTAGGTTTGTATGGCGTTGAGTGTAATTGTAGGTCGTAATGTCGTCGGTCAACAATTTTTTCCAAATCACAAGTCACTTTCTTTCCCAAACTTTGTGCTTTCCACAACTAACTTCACGAATACAATCTAGATATCTTTCAACAATCTATCGCTATGATGGTACATCACTTACATCACGATGACATTCAGTAAGGACATAGACATCAAGTTTACAAGATGGCGACAAGGTCAAAATGGCGACAAGTTCAAAATGGTGACAAGTTACACAATCACGGATGTTTTACACGTTTACAAGTTTACACAATCTAAGAGGACGAACCTTCCACGTTTAAACAATATAAGAGGACGAGACTTCCACGTTTAAACAATATAAGAGGACGAGCCTTCCACGTTCACACATGTCAGGGTCTTAAACCTGGCTCGTTGGACCTAACATATGTGAGACAAGTACAAGTACAAAATGATTGGACTTGACACACAATGACACTAAGTTCAATGGATTTATTTACAATTCACATGCAATACGATCTAGTTTGGCATGTGATGATCATTACTATACATATACAATACATCAGTACACTTACAGACAAAACCCACAGCTTCACAGTCTTTCTCACAAGATATACAAGCTCTCGACTTTCGGACACAGAACTACACGAAGCCTTTCTCAACCCACACGTCCTGTCCTGTCCGAGTTCCCAAGCAGTCTGGCGGATTCTCCGCACAGCGCTTGCCCTGTGGATTGGCTTCACGAGGACTGCGTGCGTCTTGCTTTGTCCTTGCCTGACCGCTGACTATCACGTCAGCCAGCAACCTGCTGGCAGGTAACTGGTACTCGCCTGGCGGGCGTAACGATGTTACTGCATCCCGGTTGGGGACTATTCGCCTGGCGGGCGTAACGATGGTACTGCATCTCGGTTGGAGACATTCGAGATTCTGACAATGTTGTACATATATGCTTATTTAGTAATATATGTTGTGCATATATGCTTATTTAATCATATGTTGTGCATATATGCTTATTTAGTAATATATGTTGTGCATATATGCTTATTTAGTAATATATGTTGTGCATATATGCTTATTTAATCATATGTTGTGCATATATGTTTATTTAGTAATATATGTTGTGCATATATGCTTATTTAGTAATATATGTTGTGTATTTATGTTTATGTAGTAATATATGTTGTGTATTTATGTTTATTTAGTAATATATGTTGTGCATTTATGCTTATTTAGTAATATATGTTGTACATATATGCTTATTTAATAATATATGTTGTAAGTATATGTTTATTTACTAATATATGTTATGCACTGCACTGAGTGGTTTAGCTGATCAGAACTAATCAGAAACTTGATACCTTTTACTTTTCTTTTCATATTGTAACATTTCAACTTTAGAACAATAAAAGTATAAAACTCACAATTTATTACTAATGAATTCTGAATGCCACCAGCTTAGTGTGTTAACTAATGTTTTGTTAAGTGTAACTTATTTAATTGTTAAAAGTTAAACTAAGTGAACTTAATTCACACATAGAAGCCACAAACAATAGATTGCACAATTTGCTGCCTGCTTATATTTTACAGCATCTCGTTGGGGATGGATGAATCGTATTTTGGTTGAAATAGAACGCCTCGCTTCAGAGGTCACAGATTGTGAGAAATATATGGGTTTTCTTCCCTGGTCATGCGGAAGTTTGGGGGGGGGGGGGGGGTGAACAGGCTGATAGGCTGGTAATGAACCTCTTGGTGGTAGATTACTTATGGACAAGGGGAAGGTGGTCGTCCTTGGTGAAGAAAGTGGGAGAATTGATTGAGAATCCGTATGTGGAAAGGATGAGATTGCGGGGGATTGGCAGAGGTTCTGGTAGATTCTCACAACTTAGAGGGAAGACCAGGAGAACTTTCAATCAGATAGCAGAGGGAACGATTAGTATTGTGACTCTTTGCTGGCTGTAGAACGAGGGGACGGAGCACATATATGGGAATGTCCTGAGTGCAGTGATGTCAGTTCTTAGCTCAATTCAACTCAACAACTTGATTGAAATATTTAAAAGTAATAATAGTATACAAAGTAAACTAAGTTAAGTGAAAAAAAAGTAAATATGTCTCTCAAAGTAGTTGGAATTAATCTTTTGCTGGACGTTGCAGTCAAGACCAGCATTTGTTGCTGCTGTGATCTCTTGGCAAGTTTACGTTCAATTTTGCCATTGCTTTACTTTCTGAACGACCAGTACCCCATTCCATTAATTACCATTTCGTAAAATCCAAACAAGGTGGTCTGCTGCCAAATCGCCCGCATCTGTGTTTCGAACGCGGCATTACGTAGCTGGTGGTAAGAAAAAGAACAATTTAAAATTTAATTATTTTACATTATTTTGATTGTCACCTTGTCGAGCAATTAAATCTGCATCAATGCACCTGCAGCGCAATTCGTTCTGAAATATTTTTGTGACGGTACTCTTGCCGCTAGCTATGCCGCCTGTTAGCCCCACTAGAAACATGATAATACTATAATACTATTCCTCCTCGAGAATCAACCCGAACCTTAAGTGCGAGCCGTTAAGTCAGTGACTAGACCTGGTACTGATATTCTGAATGATTGTATTGTCCATTGTCATATCGCAAATTTGTTTTGTAAACATTGTTTCATATTTTTAGGCAGTCGTGTAAACAGACAATCATCAATATCATCAAGTGCCACTGCCGATAAGCGTGGATGATCAAGGTTCACCATCACACGATCACCAGAGTGCCGGCATGATCTCACATGGCCAAGCCATCCAGCTATTTGTTTCTCTGTCTTTTCCTTAATCATTTATGCTATCAATCTTCCAGTTATCACTAATTTATCCAGTTTATTTCTCCTCTAACGTGCTCAAAACATTTTAATTGTCTAAGTCTCTAAGTCTAATTTCTTGAATCGGTTCACTGTATTCATTTATTTATTGTAGGACCTCTAAAATCCTCTAACAGTACTGGATCCTCTAAAAGTACTGGATCCTCTAAAAGTACTGGATCCTCTAAAAGTACTGGACAGTTTTATCACGAATCTGGTGATCGAGTAAGATGGCAAAACATGACCGCCCACATTATCGGCATGGCACATGATGGATGGATCGAAATTCTAAATCATCTTCAAAGTTTGTGTAAAACTAGTGGCTTCATTTTACACGCGACAGGGGTTTATTACTCAGTTTTCTATTTCTTCTCGATATTACATTAAAGATGCCTTTTAATGTATGGATGGTTCTACAATAGAAGAATTATAAGTACTGGGAGAGTTTGGAGTAGATATATTAACCAAAATGTTGAATGACATTTACAGCGATGGATATCTACCAAGCGATATGCTGAAACCGGTATTTATATCTATACCAAAAGACGAGGAGCAATTAAATGCGAAGATTTTCGTACAATTAATCTCACAAACCATGCCACTAAGCATCTACCATTGGCTTGTATAATTAAGGTAATTAAGATATAATTATGGAGCTAGCATATTCTCTACGCGCGCTGTTCTGCATTTAAAGAATAAAATATAAAGGGACATAAGAATAGTGTGGTAACAAGGGAAATAATTGTGACTAAAAATATTTCTATGATATCTCAAATTTATATTCCAGTTATTTAACTAAATATAATTTATTTAAGATTTTCATATAGGATATACTTACATAAATTTATTCTTTCTATATGCTGTTCGAAAGTTTTGTTATTTTAAGAGAACAGCTAAAATAATTTAAAGTATTTTATAATTGTAAATGATCTTGGTCCTCCAGTTTGGGTGTTAAAGAATGGGGTAACACCCTATTTATAAACTTTGGTTTCTCTTCACAACGTGTAAAATTAGACCTAATATAGTGCCTAATATAGATCGCTTCTCGGCCTTTTGGCTAAGATCAAGTGTATTTGCTGGCCTCCAGTAGTGCGCCTGGTCTGGTCGGGGGCCGGGTGATCCAAAAAAAACAACCTCACATAAGCATCACTTTAAATGTGGGCCCGGTGGACCACTGTGGGCAATAGCTCACAGTGGGACTAAGGGTCCACGCCAAAAACAGGGGATGCGGGGAACCAGCTAGTATGGGATGACCGCCAAACCCCAATTAATTTAAAAAAATAAAAATAAAAAAAACTAATATAGTGCCGTCTTCATCATCATCAAGTAATGTGTAGGCAATTGCACATGCCATAAATGTAATATTATCGCATATGTGTATATTAATGCATCTGTTGTATTAGGAATTTTAAAGGAAAACATGAATTTAAAAAAAAATGTTTTACAGGCCAAATAATCTGACAATTATTATTATTTATTATTATTATTACTTATTATTATTAATACGTTTATTACTACTGCTACCATTATTATTAATTTTCCCATTATTATATTTGAATGTGCAACATGAAATATATTGTGGATGTGTACCTGTGTCGCTGGCAGTAACATATGTATGCGTCTGGGTGTGGATGCAGGTGTGTGTGTGTGTGTTGCATGTATTTGCACGCGCATGTGTGTGAGTGTGTGTGTGTGTGTGTGTGTGTGTGTGCGTTTACATGCACTATGCCATAAATGTCATAATATAACTATATATGTATGTATTTGCTTTGTTCACACATGTGACACCTAACACTAACAAACGGCAACGCTCTATAATATACACAAACAAAAGAAACACACATAACGCCTTGTAAATATACATTGATTTGTATGAAATAAACGTTTAAAAAAAAAAAATTGTGCCGTCTTCGTGCTACCGCTTGATGTCTTTCGCCATATCATTTAACACAAGTCAAGCATTTACAGGAGACACTGAACTTCACAGACCATAAGGCTGTAGTTGCAACAATAAACACAGTACAAGCAACACCACATCTTAGAAGATCTCCCCACTGGAAACTTAACTGCACACTTTTACAAAATCAGGACTATGTAGATTGCATAACAAAACTGATCCTCACATAAACAAGCGATATACCAGAGGGTAATGCGCGAGAACTCTGGGAAACACTTAAACAAACTATACGAGAGAGAACACAAACACAAGCAGCAGTAATACACAAGCAAAAACTACAACAAGAAAAAGTATTGGAAAATGCAATTAAGCTCTTACTACAGACAGACAAAAATTCACCACACATCATAGCATTACAGGAAGAATTAGATCTCCACAGACATCATCGATTTCAGGGGGCTTTACTGCGAACAAAGTAACAAACTATAACACAAGAGATACCGAGTAAACATTACCTAGCTTTAGAACAAAACATACAACGCAGCAGACATATAGGCTAGATAATTGACAGGGAAGGAAATATTCAAGTCGAGCCACAACAAATAGCCTTAGCCTTTGAAGATTATTACAAGAACCTTTATACAGAGGAAAACACACAGGCGCACGTGCAAGAACATTTTATGAAATTCACAAAAGAACTCACAGAGGAAAAGAAACTAACACTAGATACTGAATTAACACTAACAAATATAGCACAAACGGTTCATGGAATACAGAAGGGCAAATCGCCTGGCCCTGACGGTATTACTGCTGAATTCTATCAGTTTTTCTTTCCTCTTCTAGGTCCCCTTTTACTAACAGTATTCTCTGAATCTTTCCAAAAACAAGAACTCCCATCCAGTTTCAACACGTCTTACATCACTCTTATTCCAAAGGAGAACACCGACAAGACACTTTTAAAGATTACAGACCGATCTCGCTTTTAAATGTAGACTACAAGATTTCAACAAAGGCTTTGACGAATAAATTGAAACTAGTAATGACATCTCTCATTCATGAAGACCAGCAATATAGTGCACAACACCGGAATATCCAGCAAGACACACACTTCATAAGGGACATCATCAACTACACACATCTGAAAAACTGTCTGTCCTCAATTCTCTCTTTAGATCAAGAAAAAGCATTCGACAGAATATCGCACTCATACCTCCACAAAACTCTCTCACACTGCAACGTGGGAAATTATTTTCGGACATGGGTCAAAATTTTATATATGAAACCGGAAAGCCGGATTCTATTAAACCATACCCTAACCAATTCTTTAAGGTTGACTAGGTCAGTGAGACAGGGATGTCCCTTGTCCCCATTACTGTACGTTGTCGCTCTAGAGCCACTTCTAGAAAAGATACGACAGGACGACAATGTCAGGGGTACATTCATACCAGGGAAGGGTGAACAAAAGCTGCGTGCTTATGCGGACGATACCATTTTCTTTCCGACAACTGAAAAATCTATACGGATCATTTTGGAAACGTTCTCGTTTTTCGGAAAAGGGAGTGGGGCAAAATTAAACGTCCAAAAATCTACTATAATGGGCTTAGGCAAATGGAAAAAAATAAGGCGGATTTTCCATTTGACTTAACATCAAACAATCTTATAAAAGTGTGCGGAATAGTCTTCCCATGTCAACCAAATCAGACACACAAAGACACTTGGCAAAATCTAGAGAAGAAAATAACAGATATGTTACAGAGGTACAAATACAAAACAACTACCATATTTGGTAGAAGTACCATTGTTAATACATATATAATTCCCTAAATACTATATCTGTGCACAGTCCTAGATCCTCCACGTCAGACTGTCACAAACATAAACAAAGAGATTAGACGCTTTGTGTTTGGCAGCACCATCTACAGTATCAAACATACTACACTCATGCAAGACAAATAAGATGGAGGTATCGCCCTCCAAGACATAACAACCAAAATACAAGCACTTAGGATCAAACACGTAGGTGAAATCCTACAACACCCAGAAAAACACCCTTTAGCACACTATTACATTGAAATTAGGCTATCTTACTTAAAACCTATTAGGAATACATCCTCACATTACTTTGGCACTCTCCCAACGTTCTACAAAATAGGTATTTCAGCGATTATAGGACACGAAAAATTACTACACAAGAAAACACATACAATCTACAGGCATTTAGTTAAATTACAAGCAACTCCGGTACATCTCAGAATTAAAAGAGGACATAGATATTTCATAAAAGATTATACCGAAGTTTTCTCTAATATTCACAACAAGCAGATTACCCCAAAAGCAAAGGAAATTACATATAAGCTTGTTTACAGCATGACCCCAACAACAGAGAGAACAGCAAAAATAACTAAACAAATACTACAGTGTCAGCTTTGTAGACGGAACGTCCAAGAATCAGAAGAGCACATCTATTACGAATGCAACACAATCATACCAACAAGAAATCTCCTACAAAACATCCCAAACACTCATACCAAACAAAGAACAGATGTTTACAAAGCAATAATGATAAATTCCATTCCTTACTCCACACAAGACATCCACACAAAGCTACTTGTGCTATTGGCAGAGTACAGAAATCTTATATGGACATTAAGAAACAAAGCACTATACAATTACAGAACAATCAACAAAGAAATTGTCCAACAACTTTATCAACAAAAAGTCGCAAACATTCTAATCTTAGCCCCACAAGCGCAAATCTCGTAAAAGATTTGGCTGATGACAGCGCATATTACAGAAGAAGCAAATAATTTGTTTTAAACAAAGGATACTACGACTATAAATGTGTCTATTGATGATATTAATAACCTTACAATTATATTATTATTATTAAAAATACTATTATTATTACTGCTACTATTATTATTAATTTTCCCATTATTATATTTGAATGTGCAACATGAAATATATTGTGGATGGCTGTCTATGAGTGTGTGTGTGTGTGTGTGCACGCGTGCGTGCGTGTAGCAGCCTTTAAACCAAGTCGGTATCTCAAGTATTAAAATGATGTTATATGGTAATGATATGTTTCAAAAGAAAAATATGCACCACCATGTATAAACAAATTGAATGAGCCCTTTAAGTACCCAGTAAGCTAAGGTGGCTTCTAGTGGCCAGGTTTTAATTCCTTCCCATTCTATATGAACCCCAGACACTATCACAACTTTGGACCAATTATCTCCCTGGAGACAGGCCATGGATTCTAATTACTAGTAGTAAATCCCTGATTCTTGTTCCCCAAACAAAAGGTATTATGGACTAGAGCGTCACCCTGTAATTTGTCATCAGGCAACAACACCAACGACCTTCGCCTCGGTAGCTAAGTGACCCAGAAATTACAAAGAAACCACATTTTAATGGAAATGATAGTTTAAAGTTTATTGTCCAAGCGCGGGGCATTTAAATGTACTGCGGTCTCCAGAAAGCACGAGATTGTGTGTGTGTGTGTGTGTGTGTGTGTGAGAGAGAGAGAGAGAGAGAGAGAGAGAGAGAGAGAAAGAGAGAGAGAGAGAGAGAGAGAGAGAGAGAAAGAGAGGAGAGGGAGAGATTGTCAGGTGTTTCATGCATTCTGCTTGCGGAAGTGGAAGTGAAGCATATGCAAAGAATGTGTATCTACATGCACTATGCCACAAATGTCATATTATCATAACATATATGTATGTATATGTTTTATTCACAATGTCACACTTAACACTAACAAACGGCAACGCTCTGAAATATACACAAACAAAAGAAACACACACTACAACTTGTAAATACACATTGCTTTGTATGAAGTAAAAGATGAAAAAAAAAAGTATGGACAAAAAACAAACAAAAAAACACATCATAACTGTATATATGTATGTATATGTTGTATTCACAATGTCACACTTAACACTAACAAACGGCAACGCCCTGTAATATACACAAACAAAAGAAACACACACTACAACTTGTAAATACACATTGCTTTGTATGAAGTAAAAGTTGGAAAAAAAAATTTAAAAAAAAAGTAATATAGTGTCGTCGTCACGCTACCGCTTGATGGCCTTCGATAGAAGCCAGCTCAGGTAAAATCTTTGTAGTGGTGGAAATTTTGCCACTTTGTGTAGAGACCTAAACAAATTCTAATCTACGTGCCGTCTTTTTCTCTCCCTTCCCCTTCTCTCTCCCTCTTTGTTGCCCGCTTTCCCGGTCTCAGCCCAGCCCGTCACAAATACATTGCACTTGTGACTAAGGGAATGATTGTGATTCAGTAATACTATTGAACTTGTTTACAGGAAACTAAGCTTGCATGAGGTTGCCTGCAGTATGAAAGTTCCAATAAAATGGTTTGGTATGCATGGGAGCAAATGATTACTACACCATGCCAAGAATATAACGTCACATGTACATGAATGTATACGCTATATTCGCAATGTAAAAAGACACTGTTTTTGTCATAATAAACGGAAGAAAAAACAATATTGCTAATACTGAAGATGAAGATGTTAGGTTTGTTTATTCCTACCCTCTGTAGGTTAAACCAAACATGGGGGAGGAATTTATTACTTACGAGCCCTCACTGATTGATTCTAACAATTTTGGGTGGGCATTTAACAAATGGGTGGGCAAGATACTACACACAGAAGATGGTAGCCTAGGCAGGCCGACACACCGGAGCAGTCCTGCTTCATCGATCGCGAGACACGTGCTCGAGAGTGGCCATGTGGTTGAAAGAGACAGTGCCTTCCGTGTGTTGTTCAACACACAGAGTAGTCGGTTGTTAAGGTTTGCTGAATCCATAGTGATCAACCTACGTATGCCGGCCTTGTGCAAGCAGAAAGACATGTTAGTCAGTTTAAAATTACCGTGGTAGACAATGGACATTTTTTTTTAAAATTCGCATATCCTTTTTACAGGACTTAGCTGTCAAAAGCAGCATCTTTCAGCTGTCTGTTGATCTCTTGGCAAGATTACGCTCAGTGGTTTGCCATTGCTTTCTGAGCGGCCGGCTCAGTTATCCCGCAAGTCACCAGCGGGGGTCGAACTGCTGCCAGTTCTCGCCCGCTACGAGACTCTGCGTGATAAACGGGATTACGGAGAAAGTGTTGTAACCCCTCGGCCAGAGAGACAGGCCAATCGACATTACTGTGCGAATATGTGTATATTTCAGATTGAAGGATTTATCTAGTTATTTCACTTTATGTGGTGTGATTTCTGCAGTATGTACCTGACAAGATACAGCGAAATATGGTTTGTGTCTTCGTTATTCAATTTCACTACGGGAAAACATTGTTTTAAATTTATAACAATTTTTACCGCCATTATCATCATTACCAAAGTGGTGGTGATGTACTGGCGGGTTTGGAACCATTTGGTGAGTATGGTAACAGGGGAAACAAACATAGGGAAACAAAACTTTGGGCACCCCCCACCCCCCTTTTCTCATATGTAAATATGTCAATGTCTAGACTGTTGAAGTATTACACATATGTCACCTACACGCCCACATACAACGCTCTGTAAATACACGTACACAAACACTGAACACACAGAACGCATGTAACAACACAAACATTATAAATGCAATCACTACCTTTTCTGCATTGTAAGCTATTATACTGCCACATTCCCCTTTCCCACCATTTTGATACTGCTGTTGTTGATTCTGCTGCCGCCTTCAACGGTTGGTTCTAACAAGTTATACTGCCATGTTCATCATTACCGAGTGGTGGTGATGGTATTGGTGGGGTTGGAACTGACAGGTGAGGGATGGGCGGGGGAAATAATAGCGGTGTACTATCATCTTGCTGTTGTTTATAATGTTTCCTTACAAAAATGTCAATGAAGAAATGTTCCAATGTACAAAATGCTTGTATAATTTGCGCATATGTCACCTACACGTCCACATGCAACGCTCTGTAAAAACACGAACAATACACTTTGCAATGATCTTAACACTCAATAACAGTTTAAATTTAAAAAAACAAGATTTTACTAAAGATTTCCGTGGAGAGGAGCAACAAAAAAAAAAAAAACAGCCATTTGGATCAAATTTTAATTTTTTACCTCCTGTTTTTTCTATGCGGACCTTCAAAGTAGAGTAAAATGTATAAACAAACTCTGCAGTAGTGTTAGGGAAAACTGGAACACCAAACTGCACCAAATCTTCTGAACACTTAATGCTGTATCATTAGTTTAGTTTAGTTTAGTCGTTGGATCAACATCACGGCACACTGTTTAACCCATAAGTGCTCCGTTTTCCTCCTAACTCAAACCTGAGTGTGGAGAAACTCAGCTCCATGCACGAACTCCGTTGCATCGGCGAGGATCCTGAAATACTTTGGGTAGATTTTTAACTCGAAATTTTGCCCAGGCAGCGCCGTTAGGCTACTCTTTTTCGATTTCCAACTGCCAAGGAATTTTTTACGTGCTCAACAATACACACGGGCGGCCGATCTCACTACCCAGAGACCAGGGGTATTACTGGAAGTCCACGTGGATTTTTTAAATAGATCCCCGTCCTCACCGGGGCCTGAACTCAGGACCTCCAGCACTCGAGGCGGACATCATACCTCGAGACCACTCAGTCCCCCAATTGTACCCCAAATGTTGTATCATATTATCATACAGCTGTAAATGGCAAAAAGGGTTTTATTTGTGATGATTACAAGCATGTAACGAAGTTTCGTCATACTATTAATGAAGTTGTAATTAATTTAAAGTTATACATGTAAAAAAAAATATTTTACTAAAGATTTCCGTGGAGAGGAGCAATATAATGAGTCTAAAGACTATTTTTCTAAGTTCTACTCTGTAGGGCACACATCACCAAATCATGAGTAGTAATGGTCTCTGGTAATGCATTATACAGATCAGTGGTTCTCAACCGGTGGGGAATTCCCCCTAGGGGGGAATTTTAGTGTTTCCGGTCATGGACTCCAATTGCTAGTTATAGATCTCTGCTTCTTGTCCCCCAAACAAAAAGTGTCATGGAATTTCCAAGGCATTAGAGCGTTACCATGTAATTTGGTATCAGGCCAACAACACCAAACATGTGATCCTTCACCTCTGTAACTATGTGACCTAGTAATTAATTATAGGAAAGCGACATTTTAATAGGAATTATAATGTAAAGGTTAATGCCAAGCTCACGGCAATCAATGTACTGCTATCTCCTGAAAGCACAAGATAAATCAAGATAGAATGTGTGTGTGTTTCAGAAAAGCTGGCAGGAAAAAACAGTCTCTGAACTTTGAAAGAGACACAAGGAAATTGTGGAAGCTAATAAAACAACTTAACGATGAGGGCACAGGGAGAAACTCAAAAATTGCACTACATAAAGATGGAAACATCTTGAGAAGAAAGCAAGCAGCTGACCATTTTGCGGACTCATTCGCACAAGATAACAATATCAAAATTTTTCCAGAGAAACAACAAGAGATTCGAGAGAAACGACAACATACAAGGCAGAAGGAAATAGCACATGAGGTTCTGGAGGCACCCATCACAATCAGCGAACTGGAGCTAGACATATTAAAACTGAAAATGAGAAAGTCACCAGGAGCTGATGGTATCTCCAATGAAATGATCAAGAACCTAGGAACAGAGACCAAAGCAAAGCTGTTGCAGATCTTCAATAACAGTTGGACCTTAGGCAGTGTTCCACAAGCCTGGAGAGAAGCAATCATGATACCCCTCCTAAAATCAGGGAAAGATAGTTCCATTGTCTCTAGATACAGCTGCAAAACACTGAAGCGTATAATCAATCACAGACTGCAGTGGTACATTGAAAGTAAAAACATCCTTGTGCCACATCCTTGAGGCAGTGCTACTCTACGGACGATCAGACAACCTACCTCTCTCAAGAAATTGAAGATGCATTCCAAGAGAAGAAGCTGGTGCATGCGGCATGGATAGATGTGAAGAAAGCCTTTGATAAAGTCTAGAAAGAAGGTCAGATGAATAAAGTAAGAAACTGCAAAGTCAATGGAAGAATGTACAAATGGGTGAAAGCATACTTGCACAACAGAAGAGCCCGAGTACAGATAGACGGACTAAAGAGCAAGAAAGTACTACTGCGTCACGGTGTTCCCCAGGGTGGAGTCTTGTCCCCCACTCTTTCTAATCTTCATCAATGATCTCGTTGCTAATCTACCGCATGGAATTAAAGCAGCAATGTACGCCGATGACCTGGTTCTGTGGAGCACAAATGAACATGCATCAGTGGCCACCAGATTGCTACAAAGAGCTGTAGATACATTTGTTGCAAGGGCAAATAGATGGTGTGTCAACATTAACACTGACAAGTGCAGCACCACTCTATTTATGCTCTCTCCAAAACAAAAGGCAGGGATCATCCAGATAAATGGAACACCCCTAAGAGAAGATAAAGAAGCAACATACCTTGGAGTAACATTTGATGGCAGGCTGACATGGAGAAAGCACATTGTCAGAATCTTCCCCGGGTCTTCATCACTAGCGCCTGGCAACGATGGCCAGATACGCCCGTGAACTGCAGTCACACTTACGACGCAGTAGCAGGGACCTCTGCGTGGTAACACTGCTACGTGGTACACGGAGACCACGAGAGGAGAAAGCAGGTCCAACACGGGCTCACTGCGGCTAGCGGTCAGACAACCTTGGACCGTAGGACTGGACAGACGTAGAAAGAGAGCAGTGCACGTATTGATTGTATGAGTTGACGCTAGAAAATAGAAAGCCTTTTGAGTATAGAAAGACTGAGTGCATGGTATGTAATATTGCATTCATGAACTGATTTATTGTATAAGATGTATATTGAAACGGCACTATCGCTGAATTGAGCGATGCCTGTGATGATTGAGGTTTGTAAGAAGTGCGATTAAAGTAGTGGAGAGATGTCACCGTGTGTTATGTACAGTCATTCTGTGTGAGTGAGTGTTATCACATCTGTTAGTCACCACGAGCCATTATTGATAGCAAATCAAGACTCTGACAGGTGTGAACGTGGAGGCTATCGTCCGGGTTATGAACCAAATATGTAAATCAGACAGTGGTATGTTAGAGGTGTGAACGTTGAAGGTTTTTTTGTTGTTATAAGATAAAGAGAGGTGTGAGCGTAAAGGTTTTATCTAGCTTTGAAACAGATGTAGAAAGTGTATTTGTATTACACTTGTGAACAGAAAGAATAACACGTAAAAGCGAAAGAAAGCACAGGTAAAGAAGTGACACTGAAATTGTATTCTGAACTGACGACATAACGACTAAACAATCATACTTGACGGCATACAAACCTACCACATTTAGCTGACAACGCATACACCACATAACATACAAATACTAATATTTTCTCTCTCCAAAAGTAAACAGGGTTTTCATCCGAAATTGTACACTACTAAGGTCATTTTCCTGGCTGTAGAAGATCAAGCAGCCGTTCTCTGGTGCAGTTTTGCCAACATACGTCCAGAGCTCCAAATTCCTGTATCACTTAAGTATTTTTTTTTTCTACATACTTTTGTACAGGTCCAGGCCTTAGCTGTAGAGTTATTGTGTAACTATTGTATTATACACACATTGTATTTACTAACATTCGATAATCATTCTATATAAATCCACTGTAACTAGATAGCAAAATTATCATGTCTATGTTAAATGATTTCGTTGAAGCCGGACTAACGTTAAATTTAACCGGAGACGAGTTAGCAAAGTGGAGTGAGGGAAAATATGCAGAGCATGTCCAAAGGGAAGACAGAGCTGCTGAAAGGGAGCTCAGAAAAGCAGAGATAGAGGCTGGAACCAAACAGTCAGAGTTAGAGGCTAAAACCAAACAGTCAGAGTTAGAGGCTAAAACCAAACAGTCAGAGTTAGAGGCTAAAACCAAGCAGTCAGAGTTAGAGGCTAAAACCAAACAGTCAGAGGCAGAGGCCGAAATAAGAAAAGCTGAGATTCTTGCACAAAGCAAAAGAGAAGAACTTGAAATGCAACTAAATATTAAGCAACTAGAGACCGAAACATCACCAGATAAAGAGTCTAAAAAGGTAGAGATTAAAGAGAAGGAGAACCAATATAAAAAATACCAAGGTATCGTCAAAAATTTCGCTACTGGGGACTGCATCGCAGCATTCACCCAAACCTTCGAAACGATAATGGAGCATTATCAGATCCCAGAAACAGAATGGAATATCATTTATATGAGAAGTTTATCCGGGGAACCCTTAAAAGTCATTGAGACCATTACCAAAGACTTAAGAAAAAATTATCAGTACATAAAAGCCAAAATTATGGCACATTTCCTGTTAGATGAAGCGGGCTACAGAGAACAATTTAGTAAGTTAGCTCCAAAACCAACACAAACGTTCTCTGACTACATTTCAGTAGTACAGGATAGTATTTAGTAAATGGTTAGCATCAGCTAAAGTTAATGACAATTTTGATAAGTTGAAAGATCTGATCCTAAGAGACAAGGTCATCTCTTCCCTACCACCTCCTTTTTCGAAATTCTTGCAAGAGTGTGAATGTGAGAGTGTGCAGCAAATAGAAAAGCATGGGTCGGCGTACTTACGGCCAATAACTTTTTTTGCTAGTGTACTAACAGACACACAATTCGTAGCAGCCGCTACCTATGATAGGTCAAAACCAAGTACTTATAACAGGCAGAAATCCTCCAGGCAACCTATGAGTAAGAACTATCAATGCAAATATTGTAATTTACAACACAGTGAAAGTGAGATGTGCGACAAATACCCTGGGTATCTCACATATTTGCAAAACTATATAGACAAGCAAGACAGAGACAGGAAATGCTACAAAGGTTTAACCAAATGCTTTCTTTGTAAAGCATACGGCCATTGGCGCCATGCCTGTAGAGGAAAGCAAATGACCAGAAAAGCCAACGCAGCATTGTTTGATAGCTCTTCCTCGGATGAAGAACAAGTAGAAAATCAACCTGTTAACGCAGCAGAGACCATTGATGTTTTCCATCTGGAAAAATGTACCACCTGCAACCGATTCCATGAAGATGGCATGTTAACTTGCGGCAACTCAATACCTATTGCAAATGAAGAAGCCAATTTGGTGATAGACTCCAAAGGCAAGCTCAATATTCACCAAGGGTATGTGAACGGCAAAGTAGCCACTGTTTTACGCGATAGCGGGTGCACTCTTATTGGTTTAAAGAAAGTACTTTATTTTACCTGCAGACTACACAGGCAAACATGTAACATGCAGAACTTTCTCAGGTAACATTGATAAATACCCACTTGCATGGGCATATATTGAAAAACCATTCCTAACAGGCAAGGTTAAATGCGCAGCATTATCTAACCCATGTTGTGATATTATTGTTGGTAGCCTGCCGGAAGTGAATGATATGCGGCATGATTGTATAACATCTCATTGTGAATGTATTGTATCAAATGCAGTGACGAGATCAGCTGCAGAAATGCAAGCTCAAACTAACCAAACTGAGACTCTTCAATTATTAAGTCCAGTCATAACACCTCATAACAACATGAAGGAAAATTTTGTAAAGCCCAAAAGGCCGACACTATCATTGTCAAAATAGTTCCATCTATAGAGAGTATGCAAACAGAGGAAATAGGACAATAACACTGACACCTGGACAGGACGTACTATTGCTTTTGCCCAGTGACAAACATCTTTTGACAGATTCATGGCAAGACCGTTTAAAGTACTGAGACAAATTTCGACGGTGGACTATGAAATTGCAATAAACAACAAACACAAAATATTCCACATTAACATGTCAAGACCCTACTACAACAGAGACGAGGACCAAGACGAAACTGCAGCAAGCACATCCAGGACAGACAGATTTAGTACAACATCAAATCATATTGACGAATCATTTACCAATAAAAGCCAGACCGTATTCAATACCCATACACTATAAGGACAAGTTACATCAAGACATTTTAAAACTAGAGACAAACAACATCATTAGAGGATCGCAATCACAGTATTATTCTCCTATAGTGATTGTCAAAAGAAGGACAACTCAATACGCCTATGCGTAGATTATAGAAAACTTAATGCTATAACACAGTTAGATTTAGAACATATGGTTAACTGTGAAGACATACTGACTGAGATTACGCATGACAGGTACTTTACAAAACTCGACATGACCAAAGGATATTGGCAAGTACCCATGACCCACGATTCATTACACCTGACAGCATTCGCAACTCCGTGGGGATTATACGAATGGCTTAAGTTACCATTCGGGATAGTCAATGCCCCATCAACATTCGTACGCATGACACGACTTCTACTAGCAGACATACCGAACATACTTGCATATATGGACGATATATGTGTACATACTAGGACAATGACAGAACACCTGAGAACACTCCGACAAACATTTGACGCATCAAACAACACGGCCTAACAGTGAAACCATCCAAAATAGAAATCGCCTATCACGAAATCACATTTCTTGGCTATAAAGTTTGTAATGGATTTGTGACCACAGATGACAATATTGTATCCAAGATTCTAAAATTGTCGCTTCCGACAACCAAAAAGGAAATAAGGAGCATGTTAGGGTTGCTCAATTATTATAGACGATTTATTCCAAATTTTGCTGGTTTGACAGAAAGTTTTACAAATTTACTAACCAAAGACAAACCAAATAACATTGTAAACAGCGAGTGCCTGAGACCTGCATTTACAAAAGTTTTGTCATACTTTTCATCTAACCCTATCCTTAAACTCCCAAATTGGGAAATTCCTTTCAGATTGAGGACTGACGCAAGCTCCATAGCCATAGGAGCAGTTCTATTGCAGTCTTATGATGACATCCTGCACCCAATTTTTTTTTATGTCAGCCGCAAACTGACACCAAGAGAACGTAAATGGTCATCTCCTCAATTGGAGGCTTTGGCATTAATTTTTTCCATTAGAAGATTGTCTACATATTTATTAGGTCGTCATTTCATCGTAGAAAGAGACAACAATCCATTAATCATTATTAAGACAGGGACACACACACACACACACACACACACACACATATATATATATATATATATATATATATATATATATATATATATATATATATATATGTGTGTGTGTGTGTGTGTGTGTGTTATTCACACATGTGACACTTAACACTAACAAACGGCAACGCTCTGTAATATACACACAGAAGAAACACACATTATACCTGTTGGTATGTAAATATACATTGCTTTGTATCAAATGGTCGTTTGAAAAAGAAAAAGAAAAGAAAAATAATTGACCGCCCTTTACTAGGAGACAGACTGATTTTCAATATGACCCCCATAATACCCGAAGTAGCATTCAGATCCAAACAGATAGGAAAATGCCAACTATGCAGGAACAACACACAAGAGACAGAAGAAGACATATTCTACACATGTCAAACAGTCACAGATGCAGTGGAAACTCTACAACAACTAATACAAACACACACTGGCAAACAAACAGACATTTACAAGGCAATCTTTCTGAACACTCTTCCTAAAACATCCAAAGACACACACACACACACGCACACGCACGCACACACACACACACACACACACACACACACACACACACACACACACACACACACACACACAACTACTTTAAGCACTAGCAGAATACAGAAAATTAGTTTGGACTTGCAGAATCAAGGCAAGGTTCAACTCTCTCACCTACAACAGAAACTTATTTTTACTAATGTTCAAATACAAACTATCTACTATTTTTCCTGGCTGAAATGTATAAACTTTCTTTAATTTCATTTTCTCTTGCAATTAAAATAAATGCCATTATTATTACTACTATTTAAAAAAAAAAATTCACCTTCCTAACTCTGCCCTCTTGTGTTTCATCTCATCACTAAACTGTTACATGAAAACTTCTTAATTTTGTGGAAGTGTTTTCGAGTGTTCTCACCACGTGTAAATCTGTATTAAAGATTTCCTCTGTCACGGATTATATAAGATGGAACACCAAATTGTAAAACGTGTCAAAGTCAACACGAGTGAAGGTTTCGAGGGAGGTGCGTTCCACCAAGCAAATACACTTGTGTTTTCAATATCAGGGCCTCATGTATTCCGGCTCAACTACTCGATGATGGCGAGCGTCTTGAGGGGGCCTTGCGGGATCGGTAGGGAAGGGATAAAATCCATCTACCGTTTTGAGGACCCTAAAAGATGGTACGCTACGCTGACACCGGAAGCAAAGCGGCTCATTATGAACGGCTTCACGGGACGAAGCATGAACTGCAGGATCCTAAAGTAACTATTGTAATTGAAAACATAGAGAAGAAAAGGACCAACGCTATGATTCACTGGATGCCTACAACCGCAAAGGTTGAGACAGTGAAGCAAATAACCGCGGATATTTCTGGAGATGTAAATGCGAAAGTGCATAAACTTAAAAACAGCACGGACAAGTGGTTACTTCTGTGCAACCCGAAAGAACCTCTAGCCACATTACGTGGACATGGAGTTGGACGGGGTAGAAGACAAGCTACACCGTCTCTTCATCACGGTTCCGGGGCGCCGTACGACGTGTACAGTTTGTGGGGAGGACTCCCACTGAAGTAATAAATGCCCGGCCAAAGTACAAATCAAGAAGGGACCTACACTGGCACAAAAAGTCACTTCGAACTCCCAGACAGATCAACATAGTAAGGAGGATGAAGACGGTTTCCAGCTGGTCAGTCGGAAAAGGGGACGCTCAACCAAGAGCCTGTCTGACGGTGAGAGCTCGACACCTCCAGCCTGCCAAACACCTGTTATCAAGCTACCGTCCCTCAACAACCACGACTAACCCTACACCGTCCTGAAGCGTACAGGTCAAACAAAAGAAATGTGTAAGTAATTATACTGAACAGATAACGACCAGCGCCATGACCGGAATAGACAGTGATAATATTAACACACCACCACGACAAAGAAACCTGTCAGATTCTTCTCCACGCCTCGTTATTGACTTAGAGATTTCAAGCCCAGGCGAACGAATCTACTGACTATCTCCAGACATGATATCATGAATACAGACAGTTTGAAACAAGAAACATAATTATGCTCAACCGTTTCTTATATTACAACAAAAATGGCAGCGGAAATTAAAATAATGAGTATTAACATTCGAGGTATAAGATCCATACACAAATATAAACCTGATTTTATACTCATACACGAAACTAACGTTAACACCGACGAACACGCATCATATATCACAACATGCTTAGGTCTAAGACACTCATGTTTTAGTCTTAGTACTCAACATATCGGATTGGGTACAGCAATAATACAGACATCGGACAGGTGTCAGATTATAGATAGTTAGTTAGTCGACAGATCATCCTCATTGCACATCGAACCATTCAGTCCATAAGTGCTCGGATCCCCTCCTCAGCAAATCCCGCAGCGTGTAGCGGCTAACGACACCAGTTCTGTGTTGGTTTATCAATCTTCTTTGGCTTCCTGCGTAGTGTTCTTGTTTGGTCACCCCTCTTTAAATTTGCTGTTCTCGCAGTCTGGCCATGGTTGTAGATTCACAGTCATCACTTGGTTCACGCAAAAGTCTTACTTCTCGTAGAGCATTCAGAATGTCAGCCTGGTCCATGGCGCGTCCGCCCTCCACCGTAGCCTCACCTGCGAGCTTGTCAGCCCGCTCATTTCCTTGTACTCCCGCATGCCCTGGCACGAAGATGAAACTAATCTTTGCCAGCCGAGACCGCTCCAGAGGCAGCAACCATTCTCTTCGGATCGACCCCTCCTCTATCCTCTTGATCATGTTCATTGAGTCGCTAAGGAAACATGCCCTAGTGAATGTCTGTGTCTCGAGCCATGTTATTGCTTTACTTACTGCCATGACTTCCATAGTCAGGCTACTTGTGGTTTCAGTGAAAGCACCAGAGTCCTCCTTCACAATTCTCCCTCCGGCCCGAGCCGTAAAGGCCCATGAGCTTCTCACATGTCGGACGACCGACCCATCTGTGTAGATGACAGCATCACCGTCTAGCGAATTCTCGAAAATCAACGCTTGTACTTCAGCCTCCACAGCAGCCGGATTTTCTTGTCTGCATTTTCTATCTAGTTGGATGCAAACTGAAAAGGATGTGCAGAAATCTGTTGGCACTTGTACCCACTCCTCGCCAGGTTCTAAGTCCTCAAGTGAACACACCTGTTGAAGAATGTCTTCGGCTTGACCCATCCACGACCGTCCTCTTTTTAACCTGCTGCCCTTCACCTTCATAATTTCACTATGCAGTGGATGTTGTGTGTTTGCGTTAACTCTGAGGTAGGCGCGTGCTCTGCAAACTTGTATTCTCTCTTCAATGGTTGGAAAATCAAGAAGGTAGCGCATCGCCCTGCATGCTGTATCTCTTGTACATCCAAGAATAATGCGCATAGCTTCATTCTGTATCCTTTCCATCCTTTCTATCTGCTTACGGCTGAGAGTCAGGATTGCCATTGCATACTCAAAAACAGACATGACCAGCCCCTCGTACAGAAGACATAGATGGCGCTGCTCACAGTTTGCTGCCGCCATCACCCGCATCGCAGCCAAACCCCGCTTGGCCTTTGTTATCACCTGGTCTATGTGCTCATTATAAGCAAGGCTTCGATCAAACCGTATCCCCAGGTAATTCATTGCCTGCGTTCTTTCCACCGTCTCTGAACACAGCTTTACAGTTGGTGTTGGAGTGTTGACAATATGATTATTCAACGAGAACCAAGTCACTGTTGCCTTTGTTGGGTTGACCATTGCCCCAGCTTCATCACACCAAGTACTTATGCGATTGAGTTCGGTTTGTAGTTCCACAGCAACCTGCTCTCTATCCTTACCCTGACGATACACTAAAACATCATCGGCATATGACAATGTCCTGCCAGGTCCAGTGATCTGCTCACTGGTGATTCTCACTGTGTAGGCGTTGAACAGTACCGGAGATAATGGTGATCCCTGTGGTAGGCCAGGATATATTGTTGTTGGTTCCGAAGTCCAACTGCCACATCTAAAAACTACTTTCCGTTGGAAGAGGGCTGCAGCGATCCAACTAAGGAGGAATGGACTTACTTTGAGTTCAAGAAGCTGAAGCATTAAAAAATCCAATGGTACTCTGTTGTATGCGTCCTCAAGATCAATCGCTGCAGCAAAGGTTTCAATGCCTGAGTGGAAACCTTCATAGACATCATGGGCAAAAACTGCTGCATTGGTCCAGGTTTCTCTTTTTGGACGGTACCCACCCAGGGTAGGTGGGAAAACACCTTGCCTCTCTAGCTGGCTTGATATTTTCCTGGCAATTACCTTCTCCAGCAGCTTGCCTATTGTATTCTGCATGGTTATAATTCGATATCCCTGAATTTTTTGTGGTCTTTGTCAGGCTTCGGCAAGGGAATCAGATAGCTGTGTAACCACTCCTCCTTGATGCTAGCACTCCCTATACTGTTGTTGTACATGTCTGCTAGTTTCTCTAGCTCGTTGTCGGTACACCTATTGATGTCGTCGTATCTTATGCCATCAGGCCCTGGAGCGCTGTTTTTTGATCGTCGAAGCACAGCCTTGATTTCTTTCACTGTCACTGTGTCTTCATCCGAAGTGTTCTCGGCCTTGCACCTGTCTGAGGTGACCTCCTTGGCCAGATTTCGCCTCCCATGTCTGTCTGGTTGCTCTGCTTTAGATAGCGTTCAAAGAGGGCTTTGCCCTTGTTCTCGTCAGTCCTCTGCCAGATGAGGTCAGCACCTTGGAAGACAGAAATGCTCTTATTCTTGACTACACCACTCATGCTTTTATGTAGTCGCCAGAACAATTTCAGTGACTTGCCTGTGCTTACTCTTTGATACACCTCTGCTTTTGGCTTTTAACCACCTTGACCAGTTTTTTTTTTTTAAATAGCTTACTTTTGTGTGCATCTCTCTTTCTAAGTGCATGCAGGGACTAGGATGGCCAGCTCTATTCTTCTTGGCATTTTGCCCTCTCCTTACAGCACTACGCTTATCCACCCAACCCTTCTCCACCTCGAAATTCCACCAAGGTGGCTGCTCCCAGCTTTTTTTCCTGCCCTGAAGCTTTCTGCGCTTGTCACGTCTTATTTTACCAACCACATCTTGCCCTGTACTGTCATACTGGAAAGTCTTTACCTTTAGCTTGTGCTGCCTGGTTCTGCCTTTCTCCACCAATATGCTGCAAGGGTGATGGTCGCTGCCGCGGTGTCCTAGGACATCCCATCCACACACTGTATTGAGTGAAGATGAAACCAGCGCCAGATCAATAGCACTGTCCTCATCGCCTGGACGGCTTGCTGTCCTGGTGACACAGCCACTGTTGATACAAACCAGGTCAAATGTTTCAAGTGCAGTCTCGAGCTCCTCCCTCTGTGTGTTGGATGAAATGTTTCCCCATGATCTGCCTTTAGCGTTGAAATCGCCACAGAAAATAACATTTCTCTCGTGACCTAATATGTCACTTAAGCACTGCCACTTCTGGGAATCCATACTCGCGTTGCGAGCATAAAAATTAACCAACACGAATGGTATACTGGATTGAACTCTCAACGCCTGTATTTATATATCGTCACTGTCCCAACTGGACATGTCTAGCTCTGACGCCACCATGCTGTCACGAACGAGAATCGCCATTCCCAGATGTCGTCTGTTGTAGAAACATGTGAAGCCGGAAATTCGGAGTAGCTGATCGCCCAGTCTCGTCTCCTGACAATGTCGTTCCTGTAAACCAGGGTTTCTAAAATAGAGCCCCGTTGTTTTACGCTGGCGCAGTTCCAATACAGAATACGGATATTCCTGAGTCCCAGACGGTGACACTTGAGTCTAAATCGTCTTAAACCACCACGCTTATCTTGTCGCTTTCTGCCTGCCCGGCGACCACGCCGCCTCGTTAGGTTGACTGTCGACCGTTCGGAGAACACACGTTGTTCCTCCATGTTGAAGAACCGAAAACAACAGAAACCACACACGCTGCGAAAAATTCACTCAAGGATTGCTTCGCTCGATGCACGAAACTCCGTAGCATCCGCGCAGATCTTGAGTAGAAACTCCCGGTTTTACATCCTGGTACACAAATTACACGCAAGAGATGAATAAATCCATCTCCTACATGACAGATTATAGAGAAGGACAAGAAGGACTGCCATGGTAGGATAGCTATAGTACAGGTGGGAAATAACATAAATAAATACACAATTATCAATATACACGCACCGCCTGACTACAGAAATCAGCCGCTCTTCTACCAAACACTGGAAAATTTATTATCACGCTCATATCGGGGTCACAACATCATTTTAGGGGGTGATTTTAATTGCGTACTTTCGGCGCACGACCTTATAAATGGAGATGTAAGAATGCAAATTAGAAACACAACGGGGGAGGAGGAACATCAATTAGACACATTGCAAACAATTTTAGATATCCATGGGCTAACAGACGCAAACAGGCAGATGCATCCCCGTGGAACAGATACAACACACACAAACAATGCGCATAACAGAGCAGCGCGATTAGATAGAATTTATGCGCCCATAACACATCATATAACACAAGTCAAGCATTTACATGAGACACAGAACTTCACAGACCATAAGGCTGTAGTTGCAACAATAAACACAGTACAAGCAACACCACATCTTAGAAGATATCCCCATTAGAAACTTAACAGCACACATTTACAAAATCACACAAAATGTAATTCAGGATAAAATATGCAACACACCAAAAAGTATCATGCATTTTGCTGTAGTAAGCTAAAGTTGGAAAGCAGTAAACACTGGAGAGAAGAGAAGCCCATAGAAGCATGAAAATGCCAATAGAAACGATAGCATGGCTAGAGAATTTTGGAGTAGACAAATTCACTGATATATATGACATGTGGGTGGCAACATCAAAAGATGGATTGGAAGAAGTCTGTAGAGCGAGTCATGAAGACACAAGACACAAGTATGTTGCGTCTCAATACAGCCGACCTTCCATACATATAGAGCTCTTGATAATCTTGCTGATGGTGATGATCATGATGATCCTGATGAGATGGTGATGAAGATGCGGATGAGCATAATGGTGATGACATGGTGTTGTTCATAGTATTCTCCCCGAATGGATAAGAGAGCTTCCGGTGTGCTGATGCCGAGCTAGCGGGTTCAACCCCTACACTAGTCAGTTGGACTAAAATATTGACTTCTCGTCCTTGACTTGGGGACGTACATTACAATTGCCTCAGAAGTTGGAATGGATTCGCCTGATGGCGAGGGACACCGGCAATAGAAAAAACTAATCCACAAGCAAAAATATGTCCAATGCACTAGGAGTAGGCCAGTCTCCATGGCCTAGGTGTTATAATCTTTCTCCGTAATCCCGTATATTCTCGTGAGTAACGTAACCTTTTGGGCGATGTTATAATGGAGAGCGCTAATTCATCAACATAATATAAAAATGCATGTAAATGTTTACATAAAAAATATACACAGCTAGAGTACATGCCTTGTCAGGACATCGGAGGACACAATATAGAACATGCAGTCTACGCAGAATTGATTGCTGACAAAGAACATGAAATGTAGCAATTGATGGATACGGTTGTTTTTATAAAGTTAGCAACTAGGCTTAGAAATTAATTGTGAGAAAACAGAACTTAAGGTAATCCCACAGAAGAACGATACAACAATGTAGCATCTGGGAAAATTCAAAGATAAATCGGTACACCTATCTTGGAACAGTCATACCATCTGAAGGAAGGTGCCTTATAGAGATTTGAAGATAAATCGGTACAACTATCTTGGAACAGTCATACCATCTGAAGGAAGGTGCCTTATAGAGATTTGAAGATAAATCGGTACAACTATCTTGGAACAGTCATACCATCTGAAGGAAGGTGTCTTATAGAGATTTGAAGATAAATCGGTACAACTATCTTGGAACAGTCATACCATCTGAAGGAAGGTGTCTTATAGAGATTTGAAGATAAATCGGTACAACTATCTTGGAACAGTCATACCATCTGAAGGAAGGTGTCTTATAGAGATTTGAAGATAAATCGGTACAACTATCTTGGAACAGTCATACCATCTGAAGGAAGGTGTCTTATAGAGATTTGAAGATAAATCGGTACAACTATCTTGTAACAGTCATACCATCTGAAGGAAGGTGTCTTACAGAGATTTGAAGATAAATCGGTACAACTATCTTGGAACAGTCATACCATCTGAAGGAAGGTGCCTTATAGAGATTTGAAGAAGAACCGCTATGGAAACGGTAGACTTTCACAAGAAAGAAAAAATACTTGTGAAAAGTTGTCAATTGCACTGAGACAGAGTATTGAAGTGTTATATAGAACCTATATTGCATGCGTATAAAACACTGACAAAATGCAGACAGCTGAGAACATTCTAATGGCAGTGGAAATGTGGTTTTTGGGGTAACTGCAAATAATACCAGGGATGGACGGGAACTCCAACGAGACAGTCTAAGAATGAAATGGAAACTACATTTATTAGAGAAATCAGACGTAGGCAGTTGAAATTTGTTGGGTACATAAGGAGAAAGAACTTGGTGAGTAGTGACAAAATTAATGGAAAAAGAATCACGAGAAGGCAGAGAGACAAATACCTGGATTGTTCACATGGCATAATCGGGACAAGAACACAAAGATGATCATGTAAGATGGCGAACCATGACCGCCAACACTTGTTACATACCACGAAGACGACCGTCATACAATACACATGAGACATTGTAAATGCTTATGCTCAGTACAAACATGCTCCTATTGAAACTGCATGGAGTCATCTGTCAGGACTTTGGTTTCTCCTGCTGGTTGATCTAGGCTGTGTCCCTCGTGCAGCAGAGCTCCGAACACCTGCTACTGTCATTGGATGTGGTCGTTGTCTGTACTTGAGAGGCACCTTCAATGTCTGCTTCAGGGTGTATACTAGTTGGCACTGGTGCTTCCGTCTGTTCATCTGGATTGTATCTGTGTATAAGCAAGTTAATACCCTCTCATTATATTATGTTACCGTAGATAAGCAAACTACATAACGTAAAGTTGTTTAGTAAATCACGTACGTTCAGTAGGGGTTGGAGGTGACTGCAACGTCCTAAAAAGGACACGCACTCTGTGGTTTTGCAGACAAGATATAAAACATGTATATCTAAAGTGACAGCAAGCGAGTCTTCGACGCTATAATGTAACCCCCCCCCCCCCCCTCGTCCCCAGTTCCATTAGGTTTAACAGCAGATGTCCAAAGGGCAATTGGCGTGGAATAATGACTGAAACATCGTGCGTGCATTAATTTCAAATATAGTCGGCGTGGCTACTAAGGAAGCCAGAGTATGATCTGACCACATCCTTACAGTAAGACAGTACATTACACGATGTGTTGGGATTTGTTGGAAAGTGCTGATCACACCCGTGTGACGTTTGAGACAAAGATCCAAAGTAATGTGCTAACATAGCTACCAAAAAAAATTTTGGTTATATCCGTTTCTGGCTAGAATCGAGGGATATATGTTGCATGTTAGCATAAGTATAAGATATTTTAAAACTGGTTCTGTCCCTTTTTTGACTAAACACTTGTTTGAGACAGACAAAAGTTACTAAATTAACTATTAAAACTGGTTGTGTCCCTTCCCTAAAAAAAATTTGCATACAAACATTATTTTAAAACCTGGTTGTGTCCTTTTCCTTAATAAACTTGAGACAAGAGATAAAAGTTACATGCTAACAAATCTATTAAGAAATGGTTGTATCTCTTCCCTGGTACTCATTTTTGTCTATACAGGAGGAAATGACACCTGATGAATTGGCAGTACACGCAAGAGATATCTCGATAACAGCAGCCAAAGATTTAATTCCGACCAAGAATAAGCAACATAAGTCACGGATTACATCCTACAAGTTAGAATTAATAAAACAACGAAGGGAACTGAAACGGAAAGGAGGAGAAACAGATAACAGCAGGATGAAGTATAAATCTAAACGCCTTTGAATATAAATGTATAAATGTTACAAACGGACTCCAAGTATATCTTGGATACAGAAAAGAACAAATGTAGCCATACGACAAGAGCTGAATATTGAAGAAGGTTGACTACTAAAGACGATAAAACAAAGAAAATTAAAATATTTTGGTCACTTGAAACGTCACGAAAGTTTGGAGAGAACAATAATGAAAGGGTATATGCCTGAGAAGAGAGGAAGAGGAAGGCCAAAGAGAAGATGGGTGCAGGATGTGGCAGATGATCTCCAGATGGATGTATCGGACGCGGGACATCTTGCTTGTGACCGAGAAGTTTTCCGGAAGGTTGTTATGGAAGCGAGGTTCTGCAAGGGACATGTTTCTGAATGAATGAATGAATGAATGAATGAATGAATGAATGAATGAATGAATGAATGAAAGGTACCAATTTTAAGCTCGGTCGATGTGGGTGCCAAGTTAGTTTTAAAAACAAAGTCCCTGGATGAATGAAGATTCCAAGAGATGACTACCGGACTGGCAGGCAAGCTCACTAGCCACTGGGTTACATCAGCTCCCTAGTACAGCTATGATACCGGATAATTAATATCTACTAAGGGAGAATGAGCACCAATAAATTGGCATGTAGTGGCCATTGTGTTTAATGACAGTGCACAGTTTCATAGTCCTGCATACCGGATTGAAATCAGCAGTAGCCGATTTGGAAACAAACATCATTGCTTTTGATTTTCACAATGGTATACACCTCAGATGCTCACAAAGCAACGGCAAACTCATCATCATCATGTGCCACGCCGATAAGCGTGGGCGGTCATGTTTCGCTATCTCACACGATCACCAGAGCCATGGATCAGCTCCATGTTCTTGTCTCAACGTGACACTAGGCAAAGCCTGTTAGATATTTACTTCTGTGCCTTCCATTTGTTCTGTACCCCTTAGTCTTAGCAAGTTGTTACCAAGTTCTCTAGTTTATTTCTTCACATCCATACAAAGTACAGTAGCACTGTAACACTTTTTGTTGTAGCAATTTGTTTTTATTTTTATTGCTCGTTCGCTTTGAAATCAAGCATAGTCCATACACACTTTATTCTAGTATTGCTGGACTGAATTTTGCCTGTGGGTTAGCTTTCACTATCCACAATGTCCCTCGCCATCAGGCGAATCCATCCGATTACAAAGGTACTTGTAATTTGCGTAGCCAAGTCAAGGACGATAGGTCAACATTTTAGTCCGACTTTACATTCATTGATAGATACGTATTGCATAAGATATTCTTCATTTTCTGAAATGCGGCTTTTGCCTGCCCTATTCTGCTCTTAATCTCTGTTGTACATCTTCCATCTGATGTTATAAGTGCCCCTAGGTATTTAAAATTATCCACTTGGTTGAGAATTTCCCCTTCTATTTCTATGTCACAATTTGGTTGGGTTGGTTTTTCAAGAACATTTTTTACAAATTAAGTTTCAAGTTGCGTGTTATAAAACAGTGAAACTCAGTCCTTACACTAACTAAACCTTATGTAATTTATCATAAGATTTAATAACAGTGGACTATACGCTTAATTAATAATATGTTGTGCATATATGCTTATTTAATCATATGTTGTGCATATATGCTTATTTAGTAATATATGTTGTGCATATATGTTTATTTAGTAATATATGTTGTGCATTTATGTTTATGTAGGAATATATGTTGTGCATTTATGCTTATTTAGTAATATATGTTGTACATATATGCTTATTTAATAATATATGTTGTAACTATATGTTTATTTACTAATATATGTTATGCACTGCACTGAGTGGTTTAGCTGATCAGAACTAATCAGAAACTTGATACCTTTTACTTTTCTTTTCATATTTTAACATTTCAACTTTAGAACAATAAAAGTATAAAACTCACAATTTATTACTAATGAATTCTGAATGCCACCAGCTTAGTGTGTTAACTAATGTTTTGTTAAGTGTAACTTATTTAATTGTTAAAAGTTAAACTAAGTGAACTGAATTCACACATAGAAGCCACAAACAATAGATTGCACAATTTGCTGCCTGCTTATATTTTACAGCATCTCATCGGGGATGGATGAATCGTATTTTGGTTGAAATAGAACACCTCGCTTCAGAGGTCACAGATTGTGAGAAATATATGGGTTTTTTGCCCTGGTCATGCGGAAGTGCGGGTGGGGGGGGGTGAACAGGCTGATAGGCTGGTAATGGACCTCTTGGTGGTAGATTACTTATGGACAAGGGGAAGGTGGTCGTGCGTGGTGAAGAAAGTGGGAGAATTGATTGAGAACCCATATGTGGAAAGGATGAGATTGCGGGGGATTGGCAGAGGTTCTGGTAGATTCTCACAACTTAGAGGGAAGACCAGGAGAACTTTCAATCAGATAGCAGAGGGAACGATTAGTATTGTGACTCTTTGCTGGCTGTAGAACGAGGGGACGGAGCGCATATATGGGAATGTCCTGAGTGCAGTGATGTCAGTTCTTAGCTCAATTCAACTCAACAACTTGATTGAAATACTTAAAAGTAATAGTATACAAAGTAAACTAAGTTTAGTGGAAAAAAAAGTAAATATGTCTCTCCAAGTAGTTGGAATTAATCTTTTGCTGGACGTTGCAGTCAAGACCAGCATTTTTTGCTGTTGTGATCTCTTGGCAAGTTTATTTAGTTTACGTTCAATAGTTTGCCATTGGCGGCATTGCTTTCAGAACGACCGGTACCCCATTCCATTAATTACCATTTCGTAAAATCCAAACAAGCCGGTCTGCTGCCAAATCGCCCGCAGCTGTATTTCGAACGCGGCATTACGTAGCTGGTGGTAAGAAAAAGAACAATTTAAAATTTAATTATGTTACATTATATTTGATTGTCACCTTGTCGAGCAATTAAATCAATCTGCATCAATGCACCTGCAGCGCAATTCGTTCTGAAATATTTTTGTGACGGTACTCTTGCCGCTAGCTATGCCGCCTGTTAGCCCCACTAGAAACATGATAAATACTATTCCTCCTCGAGAATCAACCCGAACCTTAAGTGCGAGCCGTTAAGTCAGTGACTAGGCCTTGTACTGATATTCTGAATGATTGCATTGTCCATTGCATATCGCAAATTTATTTTGTAAACATTGTTTCATATTTTTAGGCAGTCGTGTAAACAAACAAATCAATATCACCAAGTGCCATGCCGATAAGCCTGGATGATCAAGGTTCACCATCACACGATCATCAGAGTGGCAGCATTATCTCACATGGCCAAGCCATCCAGCTATTTGTTTCTCTGTCTTTTCCTCTTTTATGCTATCAATTTTCCAGTTATCACTAATGTATCCAGTTTATTTCTCCTCTAACGTGCTCAAAACATTTTAATTGTCTAAGTCTCTAAGTCTAATTTCTTGAATCGGTTCACTGTATTCATTTATTTATTGTAGGACCTCTAAAATCCTCTAAAAGTACTGGATCCCCTAAAAGTACTGGAGAGTCTTATCACGAATCTGGTGATCGAGTAAGATGGCAAAACATGACCGCCCACATTATCGGTATGGCACATGATGGATGGATCGAAATTCTAAATCATCTTCAAAGTTTGTGTAAAACTAGTGGCTTCATTTTACACGCATCAGGGGTTTATTACTCAGTTTTCTATTTCTTCTCGACATTACTTTAAACGTGGTTATGCCTTTTAATGTATAGATGGTTCTACAATAGAAGAATTATATGTACTGGGAGAGTTTGGAGTAGATATATTAACCAAAATGTTGAATGACATTTACAGCGATGGATATCTACCAAGCGATATACTGAAACCGGTATTTATATCTATACCAAAAAGACGAGGAGCAATTGAATGCGAAGATTTTCGTACAATTAATCTCACAAACCATGCCTCTAAGCATCTACCATTGGCTTATATATCATACAATTAATCTCACAAACCATGCCACTAAGCATCTACCATTGGCTTATATATCATACAATTAATCTCACAAACCATGCCTCTAAGCATCTACCATTGGCTTATATATCATACAATTAATCTCACAAACCATGCCACTAAGCATCTACCATTGGCTTATATATCATACAATTAATCTCACAAACCATGCCACTAAGCATCTACCATTGGCTTATATAATTAAGGTAATTAAGATATAATTATGGAGCTAGCATATTCTCTACGCGCGCCACAGAGTGTAAATGGGGCTTTTCTACATTTAAAGAATAAAATATCAAGGGACATAAGAATAGTCTGATAATAAGGGATATAATTATAACTAAAAATATTTCTATGACATCTCAAATTTATATTCCAGATATTTAAGTACATATAATTAGTCTAAGATTTTCAAATAGCATTTGCTTACAGAAATTTATTGTTTCTATGTGCTGTTTGAAAGTTTTGTTATTTTCAGAAAACATCTCAAATAATTTAAAGTATTTTATAATTGTAAATGATCCTGGTCCTCCAGTTTGGGTGTTAAAGCAAGGATATCACGCCACCACTTTGAAAACTCTGGTTTCTCTTCACAACGTCTGTGGGATTTGGATAAGGTCTCACATCCATTTCACTGTCTGTTCTAATTTATCGAGAAGGAAGATTGGATAGCCCCCCCAAACAAATACTTTGCACTTGTGACTAAGGGAGTGATTGTGATTCAGTAATACTATTGAACTTGTTTACAGGAAACTAAGCTTGCTTGAGGTTGCCTGCAGTGTGAAAGTTCCAATTAAATGGTTTGGTATGCATGGGAGCAAATGATTACTACACCATGCCAAGAATATAACGTCACATGTACATGAATGTATACGTTATATTCGCAATGTAAAAAGACAATGTTTTTGTCATAATAAACGGAAGAAAAAAAATATTGTTAATATTGAAGATGAAGATGTTAGGTTTGTTTATTCCTACCCCCTGTAGGTTAAACCAAACATGGGGGAGGAATTTATTACTTACGAGCCCTCACTGATTGGTTCTAACAATTGTGGGTGGACATTTGACAAATGGGTGGACAAGATACTACACACAGAAGATGGTAGCCTAGGCAGGCCGACACACCGGAGCAGTCCTGCTTCATCGATCGCGAGACACGTGCTCGAGAGAGGCCATGTGGTTGAAAGAGACAGTGCCTTCCGTGTGTTGTTCAACACACAGAGTAGTCGGTTGTTAAGGTTTGCTGAAGCCATAGTGATCAACCTACGTAAGCCGGCCTTGTGCAAGTAGAAAGACATGTTAGTCAGTTTAAAATTACCGTGGTAGACAATGGACATTTTTTTTTAAAATTCGCATATCCTTTTACAGGACATTAGCTGTCAACAGCAGCATCTTTCAGCTGTCTGTTGATTTCTTGGCAAGATTACGCTCAGTAGTTTGCCATTGCTTTCTGAGCGGCCGGCTCAGTTATCCCGCAAGTCACCAGCGGGGGTCGAACCGCTCCAGTTCTCGCCCGCTACGAGACTCTGCGTGATAAACGGGATTACGGAGAAAGTGTTGTAACCCCTCGGCCAGAGAGACAGGCCAATCGACATTACTGTGCGAATATGTGTATATTTCAGATTGAAGGATTTATCTAGTTATTTCACTTTATGTGGTGTGATTTCTGCAGTATGTACCTGACGAGATACAGCGAAATATGGTTTGTGTCTTCGTTATTCAATTTCACTACGGGAAAACATTGTTTTAAATTTATAACAATTTTTACCGCCATTATCATCATTACCAAAGTGGTGGTGATGTACTGGCGGGTTTGGAACCATTTGGTGAGTATGGTAACAGGGGAAACAAACATAGGGAAACAAAACTTTGGGCACCCCCCACCCCCCTTTTCTCATATGTAAATATGTCAATGTCTAGACTGTTGAAGTATTACACATATGTCACCTACACGCCCACATACAACGCTCTGTAAATACACGTACACAAACACTGAACACATCGAACACATGTAACAACACAAACATTATAAATGCAATCACTACCTTTTCTGCATTGTAAGCTATTATACTGCCACATTCCCCTTTCCCACCATTTTGATACTGCTGTTGTTGATTCTGCTGCCGCCTTCAACGGTTGGTTCTAACAAGTTATACTGTCCTGTTCATCATTACCGAGTGGTGGTGATGGTATTGGTGGGGTTGGAACTGACAGGTGAGGGATGGGGCGGGGGAAATAATAGCGGTGTACTATCATCTTGCTGTTGTTTATAATGTTTCCGTACAAAAATGTCAATGAAGAAATGTCCCAATGTATAAAATGCTTGTATAATTTGCGCATATGCACCTCCACATGCAACGCTCTGTAAAAACACGAACAATACACATTGCAATAATCTTAACACTCAATACAAGTTTGAAGTTTTAAAAAAAAAAAATTCCGTGGAGAGGAGCAAAAAAAAAAAAAAAAAAAACAGCCATTTGGATCAAATTTTAATATTTTACCTCCTGTTTTTTTCCATGCGGACCTTCAAAGAAGAGTAAAATATATAAACAAACTCTGCAATAGTGTTAGGGAAAACTGGAACACCAAACTGCACCAAATCTTCCGAACACTTAATGCTGTATCATTAGTTTAGTTTAGTCGTTGGATCAACATCACGGCACACGGTTTAACCCATAAGTGCTTTTTTTCCTCCTAACTCAAACCTGAGCCTGGAGAAACTCAGCTAAATGCACGAACTCCGTTGCATCGGCGAGGATCCTGAAATACTTTGGGTAGATATTTAACTCGAAATTTTGCCCGGGCAGCGCCGTTATGCTACTCTTTTTCGATTTCCAACTGCCAAGGGATTTTTTACGTGCCTAACAATACACACGGGCGTCCAATCTCACTACCCAGAGACCAGGGGTATTATTGGAAGTCCAGATGGATTTTTTAAATAAATCCCGGTCCTCACCAGGGCCTGAAACCGGGACCTCCAGCACTCGAGGCGGACACCATACCTCGAGACCACTCAGTCCCCCAATTGTCCCCCAAGTACTGTATCGTATTATCATATAGCTGTAAATGGTAAAAAGGGTTTTATTTGTGATGATTGCAAGCATGTAACAAAGTTTCGTCATACTATTAATCAAGTTGTAATTAATTTAAAGTTATACATGTAAAATACAAATTTTACTAAAGATTTCCCTGGAGAGGAGCAATATAATGAGTCTAAAGACTATTTTCCTAAGCCCTACCATGTAGGGCGCACATTACCAAATCATGAGTAGTAATGGTCTCTGATAATGCATTATACAGATCAGTGGTTCTCAACCGGTGGGGAATTCCCCCTAGGGGGGAATTTTAGTGTTTCCGGTCATGGACTCCAATTGCTAGTTATAGATCTCTGCTTCTTGTCCCCCAAACAAAAAGTGTCATGGAATTTCCAAGGCATTAGAGCTGTTACCATGTAATTTGGTATCAGGCCAACAACACCAAACATGTGATCCTTCACCTCTGTAACTATGTGACCTAGTAATTAATTATAGGAAAGCGACATTTTAATAGGAATTATAATGTAAAGGTTAATGCCAAGCTCACGGCAATCAATGTACTGCTATCTCCTGAAAGCACGAGATAAATCAAGATAGAATGTGTGTGTGTGTGTGTGTGTGTGTGTGTGTGTGTGCAAGAGAGAGAGAGAGAGAGAGGAGAGAGAGAGAGAGAGAGAGAGGGGAGAGAGGGGGAAGAGAGAGAGAGAGAGATGGACAGGTGTAACACGCATCCCGCTTGTGGTGGTGGAAATGAAGCATATGCAAGGAACTTTTGTTTACATGCACAATGCCATCAGTGTCACACACACACACACACACACACACACACACACACACACACACACACACATATATATATATATATATATATATATATATATATATATATGTGTGTGTGTGTGTGTGTGTTTTATTCACGCATGTGACACTTAACAATAACAAACGGCAACGCCCTGTGATATACACAAACAAGAAACACACATTATACCTGTGTGTATGTAAATATACATTGCTTTGTATCAAATAGTCGGTTGAAAAAGAAAAAGAAAAGATAAAAAATTGACCGTCCTTTACTAGGAGACAGACTGATTTTCAATATGACCCCCATAATACCCGAAGTAGCATTCAGATCCAAACAGATAGGAAAATGCCAACTATGCATTAACAACACACAAGAGACAGAAAAACACATATTCTACACATGTCAAACAGTCAGAGATGCAGTGGAAACTCTACAACAACTAATACAAACACACACCGGCAAACAAACAGACATTTACAAGGCAATCTTTCTGAACACTCTTCCTAAAACATCCAAAGACACACACGCAACTACTTTAAGCACTAGCAGAATACAGAAAATTAGTTTGGACTTGCAGAATCAAGGCAAGGTTCAACTCTCTCACCTACAACAGAAACTTATTTTTACTAATGTTCAAATACAAACTATCTACTATTTTTCCTGGCTGAAATGTGTAAACTTTCTTTAATTTCATTTTCTCTTGCAATTAAAAAAAATGCCATTATTATTACTACTACTATTTTTAAAAAAAAATTCACCTTCCTAACTCTGCCCGCTTGTGTTTCATCTCATCACTAAACTGTTACATGAAAACTTCTTAATTCCCGGATTATATCACATATCAGTGATATTAATTTTGTGGAAGTGATTTCGATAGTTTTCACCACGTGTAGATCTGGATTAAAATTTCCCCTGTCACGGATTATTCAAACATATCAGTGATTTCAATTTTGTGGAAATGTTTTCGAGTGTTTTCACCACGTGTAAATCTGTATTAAAGATTTCCTCTGTCACGGATTATATAAGATGGAAAACCAAATTGTAAAACGTGTCAAAGTCAACACGAGTGAAGGTTTCGAGGGAGGAGCGTTCCACCAAGCAAACACACTTGTGTTTTCAATATCAGGACCTCATGTATTCCGGTTCAACTACTCGCTGATGGCGAGCGTCTTGAGGGGGCCTTGCGGGATCGGTAGGGAAGGGATAAAATCCATCTACCGTTTTGAGGACCCTAAAAGATGGTACGCTACGCTGACACCGGAAGCAAAGGCGGCTCATTATGAACGGCTTCACGGGACGAAGCATGAACTGCAGGATCCTAAAGTAACTATTGTAATTGAAAACATAGAGAAGGAAAAGACCAAGGCTATGATTCACTGGATGCCTACAACCGCAAAGGTTGAGACAGTGAAGCAAATAACCGCGGATATTTCGGGAGATATAAATGCGAAGTGCATAAACTTAAAAACAGCACGGACAAGTGGTTACTTCTGTGCAACCCGAAAGAACCTCTGCCACATTACGTGGACATGGAGTTGGACGGGGTAGAAGACAAGCTACACCGTCCTCTTCATCACAATTCCGGGGCGCCGTACGGCGTGTACAGTCTGTGGGGAGGACTCCCACTGGAGTAATAAATGTCCGGCCAAAGTACAAATCAAGAAGGGACCTAGACTGGCACAAAAAGTCACTTCGAACTCCCAGACAGATCAACATAGTAAGGAGGATGAAGACGGTTTCCAGCTGGTCAGTCGGAAAAGGGGACGCTCAACCAAGAGCCTGTCTGACGGTGAGAGCTCGACACCTCCAGCCTGCCAAACACCTGTTACCACGCTGCCGCCCCTCAACAACCACGACTACCCTACACCGCCTGAAGCGCACAGGTCAAACAAAAAGAAATGTGTAAGTAATTATACTGAACAGATAACGACCAGCGCCATGACCGGAATAGACAGTTATAATATTAACACACCACCACGACAAAGAAACCTGTCAGATTCTTCACCACGCCTCGTTATTGACTTAGAGATTTCAAGCCCGGCGAAGGAATCTACTGACTATCTCCAGAAATGATAACATGAATACAAACAGTTTGAAACAAGAAACATAATTATGCTCAACCGTTTCTTATATTACAACAAAAATGGCAGCGGAAATTAAAATAATGAGTAATAATATTCGAGATATAAGATCCAATAGTAATCATCTTATACCACTCAAACACAAATATAAACCTGATTTTATACTCATTCAAGAAACTAACGTTAACACCGACGAAAACGCATCATATATCACAACATGCTTAGGTCTAAGACACTCATGTTTTAGTCAAGGTACTCAACATATCGGATTGGGTACAACAATAATATAGACATCGGACAGGTGGCAGATTATAGATAGTTAGTTAGTCGACAGATCATCCTCATTGCACATCGAACCATTCAGCCCATAAGTGCTCGGATCCCCTCCTCGGCAGATTCCGCAGCGTGTAGCGGCTAACGACACCAGTTCTGTGTTGGTTTATCAATCTTCTTTGGCTTCCTGCGTAGTGTTCTTGTTTGGCCACCCCTCTTTTAATCTGCTGTTCTCGCAGTCTGACCATGGTTGTAGATTCACAGTCATCACTTGGTTCACGCAAAAGTCTTACTTCTCGTAGAGCATTCAGAATGTCAGCCTGGTCCATGGCGCGTCCGCCCTCCACCGTAGCCTCACCTGCGAGCTTGTCAGCCCGCTCATTTCCTTGTACTCCCGCATGCCCTGGCACGAAGATGAAACTAATCTTTGCCAGCCGAGACCGCTCCAGAGGCAGCAACCATTCTCTTCGGATCGACCCCTCCTCTATCCTCTTGATCATGTTCATTGAGTCGCTAAGGAAACATGCCCTAGTGAATGTCTGTGTCTCGAGCCATGTTATTGCTTTACTTACTGCCATGACTTCCATAGTCAGGCTACTTGTGGTTTCAGTGAAAGCACCAGAGTCCTCCTTCACAATTCTCCCTCCGGCCCGAGCCGTAAAGGCCCATGAGCTTCTCACATGTCGGACGACCAACCCATCTGTGTAGATGACAGCATCACCGTCTAGCGAATTCTCGAAAATTAACACTTTTACTTCAGCCTCCACAGCAGCCGGATTTTCTTGTCTGCATTTTCTATCTAGTTGGATGCAAACTGAAAAGGATGTGCAGAAATCTGTTGGCACTTGTACCCACTCCTCGCCAGGTTCTAAGTCCTCAAGTGAACACACCTGTTGAAGACTGTCTTCGGCTTGACCCATCCACGACCGTCCTCTTTTTAACCTGCTGCCCTTCACTTTCATAATTTCACTATGCAGTGGATGTTGTGTGTTTGCGTTAACTCTGAGGTAGGCGCGTGCTCTGCAAACTTGTATTCTCTCTTCAATGGTTGGAAAATCAAGGAGGTAGCGCATCGCCCTGCATGCTGTATCTCTTGTACATCCAAGAATAATGCGCATAGCTTCATTATATATCCTTTCCATCCTTTCTATTTGCTTACGGCTGAGAGTTCAGGATTGCCCTTGCATAATCAATTACAGACATGACCAGCCCCTCGTACAGAAGACATAGATGGCGCTGCTCACAGTTTGCTGCCGCTATCACCCGCATCGCAGCCACACCCCGCTTGGCTTTTGTTATCACCTGGTCTATGTGCTCATTATAAGCAAGACTTCGATCAAACCGTAACCCCAGGTAATTCATTGCCTGCGTTCTTTCGACCGTCTCTGAACACAGCTTTACAGTTGGTGTTGGAGTGTTGACAATATGATTATTCAACGAGAACCAAGTCACTGTTGCCTTTGTGGGTTGACCATTGCCCCAGCTTTATCACACCAAGTACTTATGCGATTGAGTTCGATTTGTAGTTCCACAGCAACCTGCTCTCTATCCTTACCCTGACGATACACTAAAACATCATCGGCATATGACAATGTCCTGCCAGGTCCAGTGATCTGCTCACTGGTGATTCTCACTGTGTAGGCGTTGAACAGTACCGGAGATAATGGTGGTCCCCGTGGTAGGCCAGGATATATTGTTGTTGGTTCCGAAGTCCAATTGCCACATCTAAAAACTACTTTCCGTTGGAAGAGGGCTGCAGCGACCCAACTAAGGAGGAATGGACTTACTTTTAGTTCAAGAAGCTGAAGCATTAAAAAATCCAATGGTACTCTGTTGTACGCGTCTTCAAGATTAATAGCTGCAGCAAGGGTGTCAATGCCTGAGTGGAAACCTTCATAGACATCATGGGCAAAAACTGCTGCATTGGTCCAGGTTTCTCTTTTTAGACGGTACCCACCCAGGGTAGGTGGGAAAACACCTTACCTCTCTAGCTGGCTTGATATTTTCCTGGCAATTACTGTAACAGTATTGGGTATTATTAGGATCTAGTGGGAAACACAGATACAGCACGATTGAGCATTGAGACTGAAAGGGGTGGGAGATGCTCAATCGTGACGTATTGGGTTGGTATGGGCAGTTAAGATCTAACCTTCGATGTGAGTGGAATCTAACATCAACGCTTTGTCATCAATGAAAGAATAAACCATTTTGACTTGATCACTGGCTTGTTAATCTCTGTTCACACTGTGACAGGATTAATTATGGAGCATGTGACCAGGATCCGAACCTGAAGATAATCACATGAGAAAGACAAAACAATGCGAAGTCAGGACGAATAACATCGTGGAGAAGTTCAAAAAAATTACTAGCGGCACGTTAGAGAACAATTACTGAACCTGATAACAGGCGCACCAAAGGATGGCCACTAAATTGTAAATGGTAGTTATATCTGAATACAGAGGCCAAAAGCTCGCCCAGGAGTGGTCCTTTGTAAGTCTTTTTTAAGACTTCAGATAACAATCAAAGTAGCGACAAGAAGTTTGTTATACCAGCCGTTTTGCAGAGTTCGCAGTGCAGGAAGTTTGTTATGGCCGCCGTTCTGCAGTTTGATTGTTAGCAACAGGCTTAACATGGACGGTGCCTGAATTTTTACGTTTCAAGAGCCATCAAAGCCGCTGCCTTACATCGTTCTGATTGACCAGGAGTGATCCTATCCTGAGAGTTTGGGCAAACCAGCAATTCAAGTTGAACATTGTAGCTCAAAAGTAAAAAAAAAAAAAAAATATTCTTCCAGGCTCAAAGTTAAAGAGCTAATCATGAGTTGTCAGGACAGCATGAAAAAGACTTCGTTAATTCGTTGATCGGGCCATGAGTTCTTGAAACAGTCAATTATCGCTGGGCCTCGGCTGATCCTGATAATTTTTTGGGGCCTCGTTATTACTAAGACCCTATCAAGACATCGATGATGTACCCCACCCGGGGTGAAGGCAAAGACTAACAAGCTGGTCGGGACCCGACCAGGGGTTGAAGATTTTCCGGCAGCCCATGAGAAGTGACCTGAGAAGAAGAGACAGGCTACCTAAACTCCGCTACCTAAACTCAGCTCAGCTACCTGAACTCTGCGACTGATTTTTAGCTGAAACGGGCTCCTGGTGATCGAATGAAATCTGACGCCGAGTGGAGGAAGCTACAGGCTTGAGTCAGGAAACAAAAAGAAACTAACTTTGCTTTTCTAATAAGTGAGTGTATCCTTTAAATTAAAAAGTTAAAACTGAGTGATACTTAAAACTAGAAAATAACTATGGTTTTCTATAAAAAGTAGGTAAATTCTTTAAATTAAGAAATTGAAATTGTGTGGTTCTTTGCTGCTTTGTTTCAGTATTTTTCAGCAAGGCGGAACAAGACACCTTAGCACATCTTCTTTAAATTAAGAAATTGAAATTGTGTGGTTCTTTGCTTGCTTTGTTTCAGTATTTTTTAGCATGGCGGAACAGGACACCTTGGCACAGGTTTTGACAGGCGTGGGAACAGCAGTAGGCCGACTTAATATGGTGATTAAACAACAAGGGATGGCAACAGAAATTGTAAAGTTTAGTGGACAGGCCAGAGACTATAAGAAATTGGTCACTTCTATAGAAAAATATGCCTATTTGATCTCAGCAACAGATGAAGAAAAAATGAGACTGGCTTATCAGACGGCAAACGGAACCAGTTTCGGATCATATCAGAAGAAAATTAGAGGCTAGAGTAGATGAGACGTGGGAACAGTTCAAAGAAGACCTAGCAAGGAAATATGCAGAAATAACGGATCCACAACATGCGTTTCGGTGTTGAGGCAGGCTAAACAAAATAACGGAGAGACGGTACAATTGTTTAGCGATAGATTGATTAACCTGGCTGAAGAAGCATTCTTAGGACAGAATGTACGAGGGGAGGAGGTGGAAAGGATGTTAGTAGGGATTTTTGTAGATGGCATCAAAATCTGATGGTTTGAAACTTAAGCTGATGAGGGAAAACCCTGAGAGGTTATCACAAGCGGTGGATATCGCGGTACAAGAGGAAAATTTGAGACGAAGGTTTAGATTAAGAACAGGACGAGAAGTGGGAAGCAATCGAGACGACAGAGTTGAGGAACCCATTGGAAATAGGACAAACAAGATTCGGATGGAATAGGAGAGGCGGTATACAAACGTTACAAGGTAGAAATAGGAGTGATTATGTTGAAAGAAGAAATGTGAGATACCCTACAAGTGAGACAGTGGGAAACACAAATAACACAAATATTGTTTGTTGGGTTTGTGGTCAACGGGGACATGTTTCTCGTTTTGTTAATAACAGGCGGGTACAGTCAAATACACAGGGTAGACAGGACAATAATAGGATGAGTAGGAATGTTGTTGATGGACACAGGAATTTTACAGGTACAAGAACACAGGAAAATCGGCCCCGCCCTACCTATTAGACAGGACCTATGATAGGAGGGTTTAATAGTAAGGTCCCAAGTTTAGAGAGTATGTTAATAACAAGTATAATTAGGTCGAACAGAGAATATTTTCAACTAGATGAAGTCAAGAAATTTATAGAAGATAAAAAGATTATAGCTCGTGTATATTAGAATAGGGAAGTATAGAGTTCGTACATTAATAGATTCGGGAGCTCAGGTTAGCGTAGTAAAAGAAAGTTTTTATACAAAATAGTAAGAAATTGTAGAATATTTAAGTGTAGTAATAATTTACACTCTGTTACTGGACAGAATTTACAAGTAGTTGGACAAACAATGATAAATTTTAAGTTAGGGGGGATCAACATAAGACACCTTTTTCATGTAGTGAGGGGTTTAAATAGAAATATGTTAATAGGAAGAGATTTTTTGATAAAAAATGGAATAAGACTTTTTTATGATTTACATAAGTTTAAAGTTCAGAGACGTCTATATAGATATGGAAGAGGATATGCATATATCAGCACTAGTTAGAGTTAAAAATGACAACGACGTTAAAACCACAGTCGGTTAATTTGATACAAGCGAAGCTGAAGAGAAACCCATATTTATGTGGAAGGAAACACAGTCAGAATCACTGAGTTACAAGAGGAAATAATTGATGAGCCTGGTTTGGAGGTTCCAGATGGAGTAATGGAGTTGGATAAACACTTAACCTTTCCAGTAATGGTTATCAACAACACAGGGAGAGAAATCAAGTTATACAGAGGATGTGTGATAGCAAAATTAGATCATAACATTAGTGACATATTGGCAACGGATAGAGTAGAAGTGTCGGGAACAAGTTATTTGGAAACTTCTAGTGAAAGGAGAAGTGACAGACGCGGACGCGGAAGAAGAGGGAAAATCGGAATGGATGATTGATCCATCCATCTAGAAGAAATAAAGCCCATATATGTTCACTAGACAAAATAACAAGGGAACAAGGAATGTTGTCACAGTTAAAAGCTTCGCCGGAAAATAAGGAAGTGTTAGACCCCCCCCGGGTTTGAAAAGGGAACTGTCTTCGGCTTGACCCATCTACGACCGTCCTTTTTTAACCTGCTGCCCTTCACTTTCATAATTTCACTATGCAGTGGATTTGTGTTTTTGCTTTAAATTTCTGGGTAGGCGCGTGCTCTGCAAACTTGTATTATCTCTTAAAGGGTTTTAAAAATCAAGGGGGTTCCGCATCGCCCTGCATGCTGTATCTCTTGTACATCCAAGAAAAATGCGCATAGCTTCATTATTTTCCTTTCCATCCTTTCTATTTGCTTACGGCTAAAGTTCGGATTCCCCTTGCATAATAAATTACAGACATGACCACCCCCTCGTACAAAAGACATGATGGCGCTGCTCAAGTTTGCTGCCGCTATCACCCGCATCGCACCCAAACACCCCGCTTGGCTTTTGTTATCACCTGGTCTATGTCCCTCTTATAAGCAAGATTTTCGTAAAACCGAAACCCCGGGTAATTCTTTCCCCTGCTTTTCTTTCGACCGTCTCTAAACACAGCTTTACAGTTGGTTTTGGAGTTTTTGCAATATGATTATTCAACGAGAACCAATCACTGTTGCCTTTGTGGGTTGACCATTGCCCCAGCTTTATCACACCAATTCTTATGCGATTGAGTTCGATTTGTAGTTCCACGCACCTGCTCTCTATTCCTTACCCTGACGAAAACCAAAAACATCATCGGCATTGAAAATGTCCTGCCGGGTTCCAGTGATCTCTCACTGGTGATTCTCACTGTGTAGGCGTTAAACAGTACCGGAGATAATGGTGGCCCCCCGTGGTAGGCCAGGATATTTGTTTTTTGGTTCCAAAGTCCAATTGCCACATCAAAAAACTACTTTCCTTTTGGAAAGGGCTGCAGCGACCAACTAAGGAGGAATGGACTTACTTTTAGTTCAAAAAGCTGAAGCTTTAAAAAAACCCAAATGGTACTCGTTGTACGCGTCTTCAAGATTAATAGCTGCAGAAAGGGTGTCATCCCTGAGTGGAAACCTTCATAGCATCATGGGCAAAAACTGCTGCATTGGTCCGGGTTTTCCCTCTTTTTAGAGGGTCCCCCACCCAGGGTGGGGGGGAAAAACACCTTCCCTTCCTTTTAGCTGGCTTGATTTTTTTCCTGGAAATTACTGTAACAGTTTTGGGGTTTTTATTGGGAAATCTAGTAAAAACCCACAGATACAGCACGATTGAGCATTGAGACTGAAAGGGTGGGAGATGCTCAATCGTGACGTTTTGGGGTTTGGGTTATGGGCATTTAAAGATCTAACCTTCGATTGAGGGGAATCTAACATCAACGCTTTGTCATAAATGAAAGAAAAAACCCCTTTTGACTTGATCACTGGCTTGTTAATCTCTTTCCACTGTGACAGGTTTAAATTATGGAGCATGTGACCAGGATCCAAACCTAAAGAAAATCACATGAAAAAAGAAAAAAACAATGCAAGTCGGGACGAATAACATCGTGGAGAATTTAAAAAAAATTACTACGGCACGTTAGAGAAAAATTTACTGAACCTGAAAACGGGGCGCACCAAAGGATGGCCACTAAATTTTAAATGGTAGTTATATCTGAATACGGGGCCAAAAGCTCGCCCAGGAGGGGGTCCTTTGTAAGTTTTTTTAAAAGACTTCAGAAAACAATCAAAGTCGACAAGAAGTTTGTTATCCCAGCCGTTTTGCAGAGTTCGCAGTGCAGGAAGTTTGTTAGGGCCGCCGTTCTGCATTTTTTGATTGTTGAAACGGGCTTAACATGGACGGTGCCTGAATTTTTACGTTTCAAGAGCCATAAAAGCCGCTGCCTTACATCGTTCTGATTGACCAGGAGTGCCTATCCTGAGATTTTGGGGAAAACCAAACAATTAAAGTTGAACATTGTAGCTCAAAAGAAAAAAAAAAAAAAAAAAAATATTCTTCCGGGCTCAAATTTAAAAGAGCTAATCATGATTGTCAGGACAGCATGAAAAAGACTTCGTTAATTCTTTTGATCGGGCCATGAGTTCTTGAAACAGTCAATTATCGCGGGGCCTCGGCTGATCCTGATAATTTTTTGGGGCCTCGTTATTACAAAGGACCCTATAAAACATCGATGATGTACCCCACCCGGGGTGAAGGCAAAGACTAACAAGCGGGTGGGACCCGCCCGGGGGTTAAAGATTTTCCGGCAGCCCATGAGAAGTGACCTGAGAAGAAGAGACAGGCTACCAAACTCCGCTACCTAAACTCGCTCAGCTACCTAAACCCCTGCGACTGATTTTTAGCTAAAAGGGGCTCCTGGTGATCGAATGAAATCTGACGCCGAGGGGGAGGAAGCTACAGGCTTGAGTCAGGAAAAAAAAAAAGAAACTAACTTTGCTTTTCTAAAAAGTGAGTGTACCCTTTTAAATTTAAAAAAAGTTAAAACTGAGTGATACTTAAAACTAGAAAATAACTATGGTTTTCTAAAAAAAGGTAGGAAAATTTCTTTAAATTAAGAAATTAAAATTTGTGGGGTTTTTTTTGCTTGCTTTGTTTCGTTTTTTTTCAGCAAGGCGGAAAAAGACCCTTAGCACACCCTTCTTTAAATTAAGAAATTAAAATTTTGTGTTTTCTTTGCTTGCTTTGTTTCAGTATTTTTTAGCAGGGCGGAACAGGACCCTTTGGGCACAGGTTTTGACAGGCGGGGGAACAGCAGTAGGCCGACTTAATATGGTGATTAAACAAAAAGGGATGGCAACGAAATTGTAAAGTTTAGTGGACAGGCCAAAACTATAAAAAATTGGGTCACTTCTATAGAAAATTTTGCCTATTTGATCTCAGCAACAGATGAAAAAAAAATGAGACTGGCTTATCAGACGGCAACGGAACCAGTTTCGGATCATATCAAAAAAATTAGAGGCTAGAGTAGATGAGACGTGGGAACAGTTCAAAGAAGACCTAGCAAGGAAATATGCAGAAATAACGGATCCACAACATGCGTTTTCGGTGTTGAGGCAGGCTAAACAAAATAACGGAGAGACGGTACAATTGTTTAGCGATAGATTGATTAACCTGGCTGAAGAAGCTTTCTTAGGACAGAATGTACGGGGGGAGGAGGGGGAAAGGATGTTAGTAGGGTTTTTTGTAGATGGCATCAAATCTGATGGTTTGAAACTTAAGCTGATGGGGGAAAACCCTGAGAGGTTATCAAAAGCGGTGGATATCGCGGTACAAGGGGAAAAATTTGAGACAAAGGTTTAGATTAAGAACGGGACGAGAAGGGGGAAGCAATCGAGACGACAGAGTTGGGGAAACCCATGGAAATGGACAAACAAGATTCGGATGGAATGGGAGAGGGGGTAAAACAAACGTTACAAGGTAGAAATGGGAGTGATTATGTTGAAAGAAGAAATGTGAGATACCCTACAAGTGAGACAGTGGGAAACAAAATAACAAAAATATTGTTTGTTGGGTTTGTGGTAAAGGGGGACATGTTTCTCGTTTTTGAAATAACGGGGGGTACAGTCAAATACACAGGGTAGACAGGACAATAATGGGAAATGAGTAGGAATGTTGTTGATGGACACAGGAATTTTACAGGTACAAGAACACAGGAAAATCGGCGCCCTACCTATTAGACAGGCCTATGATAGGAGGGTTAATAAAAAGGGGTCCCAAGTGTTAGAGAGTATTTTAAATAACAAGTATAATAGGTCGAACAGAGAATATTTTCAACTAGATGAAGTCAAGAAATTTATAGAAGAAAAAACAGATTATAGCTCGTGTATATTAGAAATGGGGAAGTATAGAGTTCGTACATTAATAGATTCGGGAGCTCAGGTTAGGTAGTAAAAGAAAGTTTTTATAAAAAAATAGTAAGAAATTGTAAAATTTTAAGTGTAGTAATAATTTACACTCTGTTACTGGACAGAATTTACAAGTAGTTGGACAAACAATGATAAATTTTAAGTTGGGGGGGATCAACATAAGACACCTTTTTCATGTAGTGGGGGGTTTAAATAGAAATATGTTAATAGGAAAGATTTTTTGAAAAAAAAATGGAATAAGACTTTTTTATGATTTACATAATTTAAAAATTCAGAGACGCTATATAGATATGGAAAAAGGATATCATATATCAGCACTAGTTAGATTTAAAAAATGACAACGACGTTAAAACCACAGTCGGTTAATTTGATACAAGCGAAGCTGAAGAGAAACCCATTTTTATGGGGAAAGGGAAAACACAGTCGAATCACTGAGTTACAAGAGGAAAAAATTGATGAGCCTGGTTTGGAGGTTCCAGATGGAGTAATGGAGTTGGAAAAACACTTAACCTTTCCAGTAATGGTTATCAACAACACAGGGAGAGAAATCAAGTTATACAGGGGAAATGTGTGATAGCAAAATTAGATCATAACATTAGTGACATATTGGCAACGGATAGAGAGAAGTGTCGGGAACAAGTTTTTTGGGAAACTTCTAGTGAAAGGAGAATGAAAGACGCGGACGCGGAAGAAGGGGGGAAAATCGGAATGGATGAATTGATCCATCCATCAGAAGAAAAAAAGCCCATATATTTTCACTAGACAAAATAACAAGGGAACAAAAATTGTTGTCACAGTTAAAAGCTTCGCCGGAAAATAAGGAAGTGTTAGAAAATTTATAAAGCAAAATCAGGATGTGTTTGCGGTTAATGATTTAGAATTGGGAAAGACGCGAACAGTTAAAATGGAAATAGACACGGGAGTCATCCACCAATAATTTAAAACCATATAGAACTCCTTTAAGAAACAAAAGAAAAAATGGAAAAGGCAATAGAAGAGATGCTGAAAGCAGGAATAATAAAAAGGTCGAAGTCAGAATGGTCATCTCCGGTGGTAATAGTGGCCAAGCCTGATGGTAAAAGTCGCTTTTTGTTGCGTTTACAGGGCGTTGAAAAAAATTTACCAAGAATGTAGCATACCCACTCCCGGGTAATTGATGATTTTTTGGGGCTACTTAATCTCTACATTTTTTCCAACGTTGGACGCAAGGTCGGGGTTTTGGTGTATTCCGTTTCGGAAGACGCAAAAAAAAAAAGGGCCCTTTTGTACTCAATGGGCTTTTAAACGAATTTTTAAGAATGCCTTTTGGGGCCCAAAACGGCACCATCTCATTATATGCTTTTAAAAAAAAATGGTTCTAGGGGGTATGAAAAGGTTCGCTCTTGCTTATATTGATGATATTCTGATTTATACGAAGGGAGATGTGGAGGATCTTTTGAAACATTTTAGACTAGTTTTGACAGGTTAAGAAAGCATGAAAGTGAAGTTGAAGCTTAGTAAGTGCCAAATTTTTTAAAAACAGAAACAAAATATTTGGGGGATATTATAAAAAGAGAAAGGGAAAAACCAGACCAGGACAAGATAAAGATTATTAAAGAGTTACCTGCTCCCAAATAAAGTTAAGGAAGTACGTGCTTTTATAGGAACATGTGCGTATTATAGGCGGTTTATTCCAGCGTTTTCAAGGATAGCTGAACCAATTACAAATTTAACAGCCAAGTACGCCAGGTTTAAGTGGGATAAAGAGTGTCAAAAAGCGTTCGACTATTTAAAAACAGCTTAACCTGGTACCACTGTTGACGCATCCAGACTTAAAAAAAACAGTTGATACTATACACAGATGCTTCGGACAATGCAGTAGGAGCATGTTTGGTACAACCATATGAAAGGAAAAAAAATCTGGAATACCCGGGGGTTAAAAAAGAAAGGCCTATCTACTTCTTGTCGCAAAACTTAGTAGATCACAAAGAAAATGGACGACTATCGAGAAGGAGGCTTTTCGCGATTCATTACGCTCTTCAAAAAAATAAATTAATACTTTTCATAACGCAAAATTTTTTTATTAGAACTGACCACATGCCTTTAAAGTCTTTTCTAGAAGCTCCAGTGCAGAACAGGAAAATACAGACGTGGGCATTGAATCTACAGGGGTACGAAAGCGAAAAATTTAGTTCATACCAGGTAGGAAAAAATACATGCGCCGATTTATTGTCTAGAATTCCATATCCACAGTCATCAGAAGATACAGAAAAGGAAGCAGCTGAAAAAAGAGATAGACGAACCCGGGAAATTTGGGAATAAATATTCTAGATTCTGCTATAATAAATAGGGAAGAATTTGATAGTCTACCATCGGGTCAAAACTCTGAACAGAGGGAAGAAGACCTACAGTTAGCACAATTCAATATGAAAGAAAAGCAAGATTGGGGCCCAGAATAATACAAATAAAAAAAAAGTTACGAGAAACTGAAGATAAAAATATAAAAAGGGAAATTTTTTGGTTTTACAAGAGGATTTGGGCAGTTATATTATATGTGTGAAAAGAACGAACAGCTAAGGAAATATGTGCCAAGCCATTTAGAAAATGAACTTTTAAAAACATATCACGATGAAAATGGACATCTCGGTAGAGACAAAATAGTGAAAGCACTTACAATAAATATTATTGGCCAAACTTGTTTTAAAACTGCATGCAAATATGTAGATACGTGTGAAAAATGCAGATTAAGGAACATGAAAACAATAAAATCTCCATTCAAGACACAGATATTCCTCACTTCCCAATGCAAAAGATTAGTTTAGATATATCGGGTCCACACCCCAGGACATTGTCAGGAAATGTATATTTAATTCATATAGTAGACATCTACAGTCTTTGGCCAGAGGTTTTTTGCAATTCCAGATAAAACGCGGATACTGTCATTAATATTTTTTTACAAGAGTTCGTACCAAGGTTTAGTTGCCCACAAAGTATACTTACAGATAATGGTAGAGAATTTTTTAAATAAAAAAATTTGAAAAGTTATTAAAAAATTTAAACATAAGACATAAAAGACCTCATTTTATAGACCTTCTTCAAAAGCGAAAAAAGAGCGTCAAAAATCGGACGTTATACAACATTGTGGCAAAGATTTTTGATGAACATGAAAAAAATTGGGATTTTTTTGGGGCCTGCTCTTAGCGCTATTCGTACAAATCAAAAAAAAGGGGCACGGGTTTTTTTGCCATTTTATTTAATACACGGGGGAGAACCAATATTACCTATAGATAATTTATTAAAACCTAGACGGAAATATATGGGTGAAAAATTTTTAAGAGACCATAATACAAGAAATGCATAAAGCACATGTGAGGTTAAGGAACAATATAATTAAAGCTAGGGAAAGACAGAAAAAGTACAAAAATGTTAAATACAAAATTACAGGAGTTTAAGGTAGGTGATAGAGTTATTACAAAAAGCATAGAAGAAACTCTAAGTTTGATGCTCGTTGGATTCCAGGGTATTACGTTTTGGAAAAAACTTGGAAATGTATCGTATATTATAAGAACCAGGTCACAGCACATATAGCAAGGGCACACGTTGAACACTTAAGAAGAGATGAAGATGAGATAGAAAATAATAATTATAATAATAATTATTATTCGGATGCGAAATTTTTGGAAGAACAGGTTGTTAGAGGAGCTACAGTAACCCCAGATCTTAGAAAAGCTACAGTAACCCCAGATCTTAGAAAAGAACCAGAACAAAATCAGATGCTAGCAAATCCAAGTTACGAAGAACAAGAACAGACAATTCCGAAAAGAATGGAAGAAGAAGGGCCAAATGAAACTCATTATGATAGTATAGAAGAAGACACAGGTGCTCCATTTAAAAATACTAGGCAAGCAACGAAAAGAAGAATGGACAGTCAAAGGGATAAAGAAGTGAAAAGACAGAGGAGAGTTAGAGATTGCTCAACAAGCGGAGACGATATGCCTCTACTGGAAAGATCCTTAAGAAGAGTGATCGACAAAATTAGGTGGGATGTTGAACGGAAGAGATTAGCGGCAGCTAAAGAGAGACATACAGACGAAGAAGAAGAAATGGATGAAAGTCAGAGTCAAGTAGTAGTATGGAGGAAACTAGTAGGTTGTACGAAGAAGAGGATATTGATGTAGAGTTAGCACTTATTCAGAGAAACTTGGAGTTGTTGAGGAAGTGGAAACGTAAGAGATAGATAAATTGAAAGTACTGCAGATAGCAAGTTATAAGTTTCAAGATTTAGAACTGTAAGTGATGCTTGAAGAAGTATACGAAACGGTAGAAGTAGAAAAAGTGGTCTTGAGATATTGGTACAATGGGTGAATGTATTTTTTATTGATGTTAGAAATGCCGTGTTTAAAGATAGGGGTTAACAAGTTATAGTAATGATAGGCAGGCCAGATCACAAGTTCGTTGATAAGTAGAGGATGGCTACTACATTAAGTTAATATTGGATTAGAAAAAAAAAGATTCAACAGATTTACAGTGCTTACTTAAGAGGTTATTCCGGATGTTATGTGCTGTTAGGAGATAATAAATAGATGATTGTTGGTTACTGATTTGTTTATGTAGATAGAACAGATATGATCATAATTGATCTGTAGTTAACAGATATACAGATGGAATGTTTAGTCTTCTCGGTCATAGAAATACTGGATATGCGTTATTTTACTTAGTATGAGAGGCTAATGTTGGTGGGCCAATGTACGTAGTAATTTTAAGAGAGTTAAAATTGTGTTGAAAACTGTGTTATGAAGTCTAAGTTTATGAGTTATGAGTCATATAGGAAATGTTTTTATGCTTGAGTTGCTACTGGAAATGAGGGCTATTGTTTGGTTGTTTTATTGAGCCTAAGTTGTAATGCCTCATAATAAGTTTGTTTTCATAATTTGGTCTTGAAAAATGATTGTTATTGTTTGATTAATTGATTTAGAGTAGGGTGATTGTGTTCTTAGCATTTGAGTTGATAAAAACTATTGGTCCGTAAAAGTGTCCAATAGTGATAGGTGGAATAGAATATTTTATTCTGATTTGATAACATGCATGTTATGTCATTTTAATGTTTTTTTCTTCAGATTAATTTGGGGGTTGTGTTCATTTTATTTCGATTATATGAATGGTTTGATATATGGAGTTACATGGTTATAAAGTTAGTTAAGTAAGTTTAAGTTTCAGATAGATGAGGTTTTGCTTAAGGTTTTTCGTTCAGAAAAGAGTTGATAAAAAACTAATTTATCCACTGATATAAGGTAGGGGGAAACTTAAGAGTTAAGCTCATCAACTATTGGGAAACTATAGTTGGTGAACGTGTGTACACGAATGGATAGACGTATCCAGGGCCTGCACACACGTCACTGTATTTATAAAATAGCAGGATGGGATGTACGGGGGCAAGATATAGGTGCTGTGAAATACCAGCTTTAATTATATTAAAGGTGTTCATAAAATATGAACATGGGCTCATGGTAAAAGGTGAAATAACGAAAGTGGAACAGAATTGTGGTTGGCAATGTCAATCTGAAATACACATGAAAACTTATGCCAAATTGTTTTATAACGAACAATGATATATTTCATAAGGTGTTTTAAAAAAAAATTATTTTACAAAATTTTTTTTTTATTGGCAAGGGAGGTAAAGGGTGAATGTCTTAAATGTACATTTACTGTGTGTCCATGTGGTCATGTCGTGTATTCATTCTTTATGTTCTTTACTAGGTGCGCACCGCTTCTTTACTTTTTCTAACTACATTGTTTTTTGTACGTCCTGGGGTTTGAAAGAATGAGAAATTTTATAAGGTCAAAGATTTCAATAGAGAATTTATGAGCTATTCTTATAATATGTATATTTGATACAGGAAACCAGAAAGAACCAGAAATGAAGAATTGTGTAGTAGTTGACTATATAATGTTGGGGAAATAAAAAAGGAAAGAAGGACTGGTTGGATTAACAGTGGTATTATATAAATAAAAGGCGAAGAAGAAGTATATGGGGAGGTTATTAGCAGACCATATCACTGGGAGAAGAGTAAAAGATAATTTATTTACTCAAACTTGATTTAGGGAAGATTAGAAGACAAAGAGGGAATAGAGTATGGGGATTTAGAGTAAAGATTTTTCCTTTAAAAGGAAAATTCTTTAATTAACATGGGGAGGTGTAACAGTATTGGGTATTATTAGGATCTAGTGGGAAACACAGATACAGCACGATTGAGCATTGAGACTGAAAGGGGTGGGAGATGCTCAATCGTGACGTATTGGGTTGGTATGGGCAGTTAAGATCTAACCTTCGATGTGAGTGGAATCTAACATCAACGCTTTGTCATCAATGAAAGAATAAACCATTTTGACTTGATCACTGGCTTGTTAATCTCTGTTCACACTGTGACATTACCTTCTCCAGCAGCTTGCCTATTGTATTCTGCATGGTTATAATTCGATATCCCTGATTTTTTTGTGGTCTTTGTCAGGCTTCGGCAAGAGAATCAGATAGCTGTGTAACCATTCCTCCTTGATGCTAGCACTCCCTATACTGTTGTTGTACATGTTTGCTAGTTTCTCTAGCTCGTTTTCGGTACACCTATTGATGTCGTCGTATCATATACCATCAGGCCCTGGAGCGCTGTTTTTTAATCGTCGAAGCACAGCCTTGATTTCTTTTACTGTCACTGTGTCTTCATCCGAAGTGTTCGGAACCTTGCACCTCCTTGGCCAGATTTCGGACTCCCATGTCTGTCTGGTTGCTCTGCTCTAGATAGCGTTCAAAGAAGGCTTTGCCCTTGTCCTCGTCAGTCCTCTGCCAGATGAGGTCAGCATTTTGGAAGTCAGAAATGCTCTTATTCTTGACTACACCACTCATGATTTTATGCAGTCGCCAGAACAATTTCAGTGACTTGTCTGTGCTTACTCTTTGACACACCTCTGCCCATTTTTCGCTTTTAACCACCTTGACCAGCTTTTTGAAATAGCTTACTTTTGTGTGCATCTCTCTTTCTAAGTGCATGCAGGAACTAGGATGGCAAGCTCTGTTCTTCTTGGCATTTTGCCCTCTCCTTACAGCACTACGCTTATCCACCCAAGCCTTCTCTACCTCGAAATTCCACCAAGGTGGCTGCTCCCAGCTTCTTTTCCTGCCCTGAAGCTTTCTGCGCTTGTCACGTCTTATTTTACCCACGACATCTAGCCGTGTACTGTCATACTGGAAAGTCTTTACATTTAGCTTGTGCTGCCTGGTTCTGCCTTTCTCCACCAATATGCTGCAAGGGTGGTTGTCGCTGCTGTGGTGTCCTAGGACACCCCATCAAACACTGTATTGAGTGAAGATGAAACCAGCGCCAGATCAATAAACATTAACCAACACGAATGGTATACTGGATTGAAATCTCTGACACAGATTGTAGCCCAAGGGAGTCCATAAACAAGGCGTGAGTTAGGTGTATTAAGCCACGAGATGTTGTTTGTGATTTCAAACAGCAGGAGGCGACAGGAATGTCATTGGAACTGTTTAGTTGACTCAGTACCGAACAACACGCAGGTTCATACCACTGACGGTTCACAATCAAATAAACAAGTATTATAATGTACATGTTCTGAGCATTGAAACTGCGCAAAATACCACGAAACAAAACAAATAACACGACGGTCCTAGTATGGCAGAGACGTCGACCTTCTGTCCATAGTACCTTGCGGTGTAGGGCAAGAGGGCGGGGGAGGGGGAGGGTCTTAAGCACGAGCAATTAAGGCCGCCTGGCTAGTGCAGTCCCCGCGAACTGTGCAGGTTAGGGTTTTCTTTTTACCCCCGACAGAAAAAAAAGCATCCCATACCTTACCGAGGACTCAAACCCAGGTCTCCCGAAGGAGAATCAGGCATTCTAGCCACTCGGCCAGCGGCTCCTTTGGCAATGAGAGACGGTAATCAGCTACACAAGTCATGCTCCCGTCATGCCTGCCAAACCGACATTTGTTTTCTCTGCTTTCATTCCAAATTAAAACGTAGACCTCTTCCAAGACGGGTGATCGGGTGAGATGAACTATGACCGCACACGCTTATCGCCCTGGCACATGATGATTACGATGCTTTAAATTCTCGTTCACAAGCTGACTAAACAGAACTTCATATCGTGATGTTGAGCACCATAAAGTGTTTCAGCACTTGGCCTGATGGTGAAACTTCCTTTTTGCATTCTATAGATGTGTGTATAGAGACAATAATGTCTCAGTCTTGGGAGATAATATTGTTGTTTCCCCTGTACTTCCGCCGTCTCCCTGGCCGAGGAGTTAGCAACTTTCTCCGTAACCCCGAATACTCTCGTGGTTGACGTGAGCGCATGAGAATTGGAAGCGGTTCGAGTCGCGCCAGTGACTTATGAGAGTATGGATCCGGTCGCCCAGAAAGCAATGGCAAACTAATGAGCGTAATCTTGCCAAGAAATCAACAATCAGCAAAATATTTCCTGTACTTCCACATCTCGGTCACTAGAGCAGCATTAGCCACATCTTTGTGTGCCCTTCCTCTACCTCGTGAAGGTGCAGCTGGGTCTTTCCTCCTTCAATACTGAGATCAAACCCACATGTCCCAGCCTCCCTCAAGCAGCTATTCCAGGACTGCTATCAACGGAGCGCATGAAGGGAATGTTGCATGGCCTTTGCAGGATGTTGCGACCAACCCCAACGCCAAGCCAATTTTATAGGCAAGTTTACGTTCAGTAGTTTTCAGCTGTTGTTGATCTACTAAGCAAGTTTTACGTTCAGTAGTTTGCCATTGCTTTTTGAACGACCGGCTCACATACCCCCGTAAGTTACTAGCGCGGCGCGATCCGCTGCCCAATCTCGCGAAGCTGTTTTCCCCACGTGGATATACGGGATTACACACAACGTCGTTAACTCCTTGGCCCGGGAAAAATATTACTATTACGGTTTAGGAAAAGATCTCTTACCCAGCCATTAGCGCACCATAAATTTAAACGCTTTAAGCAAACGGGCCCGACAGACTGCCATGTAAGTAATAGCGGAGATGTTAGAGCATTGTTTGGTCATGTAAGTAATAGCGGAGATGTTAAAGCATTGTTTGGTCATGTAAGTAATAGCGGAGATGTTAGAGCATTGTTTGGTCATGTAAGTAATAGCGGAGATGTTAGAGCATTGTTTGGTCATGTAAGTAATAGCGGAGATGTTAGAGCATTGTTTGGTCATGTAAGTAATAGCGGAGATGTTAAAGCATTGTTTGGTCATGTAAGTGATAGCGGAGATGTTAGAGCATTGTTTGGTCATGTAAGTGATAGCGGAGATGTTAGAGCATTGTTTGGTCATGTAAGTAATAGCGGAGATGTTAGAACATTGTTTGGTCATGTAAGTAATAGCGGAGATGTTAGAGCATTGTTTGGTCATGTAAGTAATAGCGGAGATGTTAGAGCATTGTTTGGTCATGTAAGTAATAGTGGAGATGTTAGAACATTGTTTGGTCATGTAAGTAATAGTGGAGATGTTAGAGCATTGTTTGGTCATGTAAGTAATAGTGGAGATGTTAGAACATTGTTTGGTCATGTAAGTAATAGTGGAGATGTTAGAGCATTGTTTGGTCATGTAAGTAATAGCGGAGATGTTAGAGCATTGTTTGGTCATGTAAGTAATAACGGAGATGTTAGAGCATTGTTTGGTCATGTAAGTGATAGCGGAGATGTTAGAACATTGTTTGGTCATGTAAGTAATAGTGGAGATGTTAGAGCATTGTTTGGTCATGTAAGTGATAGCGGAGATGTTAGAACATTGTTTGGTCATGTAAGTAATAGTGGAGATGTTAGAGCATTGTTTGGTCATGTAAGTAATAGTGGAGATGTTAGAGCATTGTTTGGTCATGTAAGTAATAGTGGAAGATGTTAAAACATTGTTTGGCAATGCTTACAGATAAAGCGTTAGCAACACATAAGAGAAATACAAGTGGTGGAACTGCAACACAGCTGTAAAATTACAAGGCACAAAAACTCCGTGGCGGAACAAGCACGACAGGAGAATTCCGATCGTCAGACATTGGCCTTCTTTGAGTCTTTTCTACCCCTTTAACTCTATCACTCTAGGAGCGGGCCCACTCGAATCATGGTTCCGTGTTTCTGTCTCCTGTCGCGCATTCGCACCCCACAATAAACTTTATGTGCACCCGATTGGTGCTACACGGCTATATCGACTGAGATGACGAATCAACAACAGCTAAGTTGTTGCATATCCTTTACAGAACGTAGCAGTCATCCCCAGCAGTTTTGGCTGTTCGTGATTCCTGGGTAAATTTATGTTCAGTAGTTTGCAATTACTACTGAGCGTAATCTTGCCAAGAAATCAACAATCAGCTGAAAGATGCTGATGTTGACAGCGATGTCCTATAAAGGATATTCATTCATTCATTCATTCATTCATTCATTCATTCATTCATTCATTCATTCAGTAGCATATCCTTTGCAGAACCTCGCTCCCATAACAACCTTCCGGAAAACCTCTCGATCATAAGCAAGATGTCCAGCGTCCGATACACACATCTGGAGATCATCCGCCACATCCTGCACCCATCTTCTCTTTGGCCTTCCTCTTCCTCTCTTCCCAGGCATATACCCCTCCATTATTGTTCTCTCCGAACTTTCGTGACGTTTCAAGTGACCAAAATATTTCAATTTTCTTTGTTTTATCGTCTTTAATAGCCAACCTTCTTCAATATTCAGCTCTTGAAGTATGGATGCATTTGTTCTTTTCTTTACCCAAGATATTCTTAGAACTCGTCTATAACATTTATATTCAAAGGCATTTATGCGCTGTTCAGCTTGTTTAGTAAGTGTCCAGGTCTCACAGGCGTATGTTGCAATGGGAAAGATGCATGCTCTTAAAAATCAATTTTTGTAGTTCTGTCTGTCCCATTCCATAATTTATTCAGCTGTTTTAGTCTTTGAAGAGCAATTGATAGTCGTCGTTTAATTTCTTTCATTGTGTCACCGTTGTTGGTAATCAATGACCCAAGATATTCAAAATTTTCCACCACCTCCAATTTTTCCTCATTAACATATATTTCTTTCTCCATAGTAGTTTTATCTGTATGCATTATCTTTGTTTTTGCAATGTTAAGATACAAGTTGTGATTTTCACAAAGATATACATATTACATATTTTAGCATATCTTTTACAGGACTTAGCTGTCAACACCAGCATCTTTCAGCTGTCTGTTGATCTCTTGCCAAGATTACGCTCAGTAGTTTGCCATTGCTTTCTGAGCGGCCGGCTCAGTATCCCGCAAGTCACGAGCGGGGGTCGAACCGCCTCAGCTCTCACTCCGCTACGAGACTCTGCGTGATAAACGGGATTACAGAGAGAAAGTGTTGTAGCCCCACAGCCAGAGAGACCGGCTTCACAAAGATATGCGAATTAAAAAAAAAAAAGTTTGCAATCGCTGTCTGAACGATCGCACTCATACCATTTCATAAAAACCAAAGTAAGGCAGTCTGCTGTCAAATCACCCATAGCTCTGGTTCGATCGTGGGTATGCGGGATTACGAACTGCGTCCTAACCCCGTCGGCACGGAGCCGACGAATTAACAACAGCTAAGCAATTTAACATGTTTATATAGCTGTAGCAGTCGCTGTTTGTGCACGGACGAAGACTCCGGCCGCAACGTTCACTTGATCACTGCTGATTCTCCATTTGTTAAGCTCACCACTTCTACTACTGTTTATTGTTTCTTCACTAAAGAAAGAGAATGCCCTGGTGTGGCTTAGGGGCAGAGAACGTCTTGCACAATTCCCAGACATACCGAGTCCAGGGTTCGAAATCTACCGTAGACCATTTGAAATCAGACGGAAATGGCGTTGATTTCGATAATATGAGCGTCGAGCGTCCAGAAAGCCATGGCAAACTACTGAACGTAAAAGTAAATCGCAAGAAGAATATGATTGAGTTTGATTGCGAGGTCCTTTAAAGGACACGCAACTAATTGAACTAAAGAAATCAACATCATTAGAAACACTAAACAATAGAATACTACAGGAATCAGAGAATGGGGATATGACAGAGTCAAATAATGACATCAACTCGCTGAAGGGATCAGTGCACGTCTACGCCGCCCAAGCGAGACCATCTATTCCCCTGCCAATCTATGAATATAATGTGAAACATGGACAAGTAAGCAGATAAGATGAGAATCATCTAATGCCCTTGGAAATGTGGTTTCTGAGGTAAATGCATAAGAATACCATAGACAGGCAGAAAAACCAATAAGCAAGTCATACAAGAAACAAAGCGTATACTGATGAAAGAAATTAGATGTAGACAGTCAATATTTTTTGGGCACGTTATGAGAAGAAATAAACTAGTGTGACAACTGGTAAGATTGAGGGAAAAGAACACGCGGAAGGAAGGTAAATAGATGGATTAGCCACATGGCATGATCGAGACAAGAACACAGATCTGATCCACGACTCTGGTGATAGTGTGAGATGGCGAAACATGATCGCCCAAGCTTAATGATGATCATGAATCTGGATATAATGATCTGAACGACGAAGACACACAACAATAGATTGTGCCTCACATATTTCGCTGCCTCTCGTCAGGTGTATTGTGCAGAAATCGCACAACGTAAACTAAAGCAGCAGGATAAATCCCCCAAGCTGAAATCTACAACACATTCACACAGTCATTTGAATTGCCTGCCACGGTAGTTTTAAACCTGACTATCATGTCTTATATCATCATATGTCGTGTACGATGTCATGTATAATGTTATGTATCATTATTATCTTCAACTTGTGCCGTCAAGCGTCTTGGGGAGGAATAATTGGCGTGGAACTAGATAGTGTCATTCCATGTGATTGTACAATGTCTTTGATCTCGTCAATCCACTTTCTTCTCGAGTGTCCTCTTGCTCTAGTAGCAGATCTTCTTTGATGTAGCGCCCGTGCTGGTTGTTGGCGGAGTTACATATTAACTATCAAATCATTTGATTTCGTTCTATTGTACCATTACCCCAGCCCAGTTAAACCCCAGTCCATCGCCTAGCTTAAATTAATAATCCCGTGGTTTCTGAGGAAAATGCAAAGAATACCTTGGACAGACAGAAAAACCAATGAACAAGTCCTTCAAGAAACAAATGAAGATCGTAAACTGATTAGAGTCATTTGAGTAGACAGTCACACTTTTTTGGACCTGTTATGAGAAGAAATGACTTTGAGAACTTGGTGACAACTGGCAAGATCGAAGGGAAGAGACCAAGGGGAAGACCGAGAAGTAAATACCTGGATGGCTTGGCCGCATAGCACGGTCGAGACAGAAACACGGAGCTGATCCACAACTCTGGTGATCGAGTGAATTAGCTAAACATGACCGCCCGCGCTTATCGGCATGGCACATGATGAATGGATGGACCGAGTCAGCCACAAATAGGATATCGAAATGATTGTTCGCAACGCGTTTTGAATACCGCTCAGTGTTATTCGCTGCTGGTCACGTGACATTTACTACCGTCGACGATTGGTAACGTCACGTGACGTTTATGTTTGAAAATGGCTAGAAAAGGGAGCACAAAGACGAATTATGTTTCCTCTAGTAGTAGTAGTAGTAGTAGTAGTAGTAGTAGTAGTAGTAGTAGTAGT
>JACEFZ010014007.1:0-43623 GCA_014155875.1 Cepaea nemoralis
TTTTGCCACATTGCTTTCTGAGCGACCGGCTCACATACCCCGTAAGTTATCAGTGCGGCGCGAACCGCTGCCCAATCTCGCGCAGCTGCGTTACTCACTAGAATATATGGGATTACGGAGAAAGACGTTAACACCTGCGCCATGTAAACCGATACACAACTAGAAATATGTAAGAGAATTCTCCTCATATACTTATGGCCAGTTACATATTATGATTTTAAAATATGGGTTTCAGACAAAGTTGGTGAAAAGCATAAAGAGGCGTTCCAGAGGTGCAGATGCGGTATTGCCAAGGAATGAAAAAACCTAACTGGACTGGAAAATAAAACTTTAGAGCTAACAAGTTTTGAAAATATAATAGAACAACGAAGATGACAAGTGAAGCACAAAAGTTTTTATGGCTTAGTGAGATTCAAAGAGACTACGTAATACTAAAGATGCTAACTAGGAAGATATAAACCAATGAACATGTTTATAGCGGAACAGGCACAGATGTATAAAGGCAGCCATGCGTCTCATGAAAGAGATCCAAAAAAAAAAAAAGACGGACAACTGCGAAATGGAATGGCCAGGCAGGTTCACGATAAGTCCACCGTCTGAAATATAATGACCAGCCTGAAACTCATTCTGGCCCATATATGTGTCACATTAATTGTGTCACAGCTGTCATTTATTACTTTAATTGTTTCTATCCTGGACATTTGACACTTTATAACGGACATAATGGATCTTGGCTGCAGCAGGATGTTACAAATTTAATGAAACAAAACAGTATTTTTAGATCCGGGAGATACAGTAAAAACCTACACACACACTCCTGAGTAGGGCCTCAGTCCAGGTTTAGAGAATAATTAATCTAGGGGGAAATTAAAACATAATAATTAATGTCATACTAATTGCGTATGGCAACTCCTGCGTCTTTTCCTCTGTGTATATGGTGTATATAAATATGTCTGTCTCTGTCTGTCTGTCTGTCTGTCTGTCTGTCTGTCCGTCCGTCCGTCTGTCTGTCTGTCTGTCTGTCTGTCTGTCTGTCTGTCAGTCCGTTCGTACATCCATCCATCCATCCATCCATCTATCGATCTGTCTGTCTGTCTGTCTGTCGGTCTGTCGGTCGGTTTCGTCGTTCCGTGTTCCGTCCGTTCTTCCGTTTCGTTCGTCCCGTTCGCCGTCTTGTCCGCCCGTTCGTTCCCTCCGTTCGTTCTGTTCCGCCCGTCTCTTTGTCTGTATTCTGTCTTTCGCCATTCGCGTTAGTCTCGTATGTAATTGCCGTTAAAAACATTCTAGTTATGATAATAACTGATTGCCTCAATGCACACCCTACCCATCGGCAGCCTGTTTCCTTCACCTCATGAATCACTAAAGTGACAGGGGCTAAAAATCCCCCGTAAGTCTGTTACTGTTACATGCATGTCGTTTATAGAACGTCGCAATAAACCCCAGTTGAAGTTTTATTATTTAGCCTAGCGGGTATTTGTAAAGTGAGCGACGTGCACACAGATCCTCTAAGTTTTTTGCCTTTGGAATCGAAAGCTTTTCTCCGTAATCTCGTATACTCTCGTCGGTGACGTGATGACGGTGAGAATCAGCAGTGGTTCGAATCGCATCAGTAACTTACGGGGTATGTGAGCCGGCCGCTCAGAAAGCAATGGCAAACTACTGAGCCAAGAAATCAACATACAGCTGAAAGATGCTGGTGTTGACAGCGATGTCCTGTAAAGGATATGCAAAAAAAATAAAAAAATCGAAAGCTAGACGTTCGATTCTCTACTTAATGACCTTCAACGGTAATTTGGAGGACAGATTTCCACGGGCAGTAGTGAATATAACGAGAATAAACCAAACACGTTTCAAAAGAACTTTGGCATGTCACGTGGATAAACATAGGCGTCTTCGAAGAAGAAATCTTGGCGTTTTACGTGGATAGACCATGCAAGTTTTCAACAAGAAATCGTGGCCAATAACGTGGATAAACTATGCAAGTTTTCAACAAGAAATCGTGGCCAATAACGTGGATAAACTATGCAAGTTTTCAACAAGAAATCGTGGCCAATAACGTGGATAAACCATGCAAGTTTTCAACAAGAAATCGTGACCAATAACATGGATAAGTCATGCAAGTTTTCAACAAGAAATCGTGGCCAATAACATGGATAAACCATGCAAGTTTTCAACAACAAATCGTGGCCAATAACATGGATAAGTCATGCAAGTGTTCAACAACAAATCGTGGCCAATAACATGGATAAGCCATGCAAGTTTTCAACAAGAAATCGTGGTCAATAACATGGATAAGCCATGCAAGTTTTCAACAAGAAATCGTGGCCAATAACGTGGATAAACCATGCAAGTTTTCAACAATTTCACATATACACTGCCGTCGTTGTTCCTCTGTGTTCCAACCAGTTGTGGCTTGATATATGGGCTAGCTACACTCTTGAAATCCTATTTTGATAATCACGCGCGCGGGCGCGCGCGAACACACACACACACACACACACACACACACACACACACACACATGCGCACACAAACAAGCCCCATAGCAGTAAACAGCTTTGAGAATGTGAAGTGCTAGGCCCCGTAACATTTTGTGGGCGTGAATGCACTGACGTATAAGTGGTCAGTCTCTCGCTCTCGTAGCGAACGTAGAGAGCTGACATCTAACTCTCGTCCGATCGCGCTTGTACCATTGCTTGACTTCATTTTCTGGTACTAAATATTGTGTAATTCTTATTGCTAATTATATGTATGACTTTGACATGAGATTTCAGTTTTCATCTATTATCAAGGTACTACTCTGCTTAACCCTATATATATATATGGAATGTGTAATGTATGCAATTATTATTGCTACTAAATTGTTATTAGCTGGCTCCGTGGATGAAGGTCTTGCGAACGCGATTTGTGAGCCCGCTTACCTACGTTCGAAACGCAGCTGTGACCACTTTGGCAGCAGACCGTGTCGCACTGGGTCTTAACGTGTTGGTATGGGAGCCGGTCGTTCAGAAAGCAATGGTAAACTACTGAACGTAAATTTTCCAAGACATCAACAACAGCAGTAAAATGCTGGTGTTGACAGCGATGTCTTGTAAATAGGAAATGAAAAAAAAATGTGTATTATTGCTTTTTCGTGTTTATTTATAAAGGGTTACGGACGCAGTTCGTACTGCGTTCGAAACATAGATGTGAGCGATTTGGCAGCAAACCGCCTTACGTTGGTGTTTATGAAATGGTATGGGTGCCACTCGTTCAGAATCCAATGGCAACTACTGAACGTAAACTTTCCCAGGAATCACCAACAGTCAAAAAATTATGGGGTTGACTGCTACGTCCTGTAAAGGATATGCAACTAACTTTTATTTTTTATAAACTTTGATATTCATGTCACGCTCTCTACATCCTCATAGGCATATGTGGTTTACAATGTTTACTTAAAACTCGCTTAAAAGTCGACAGGGTCGACTTCATTGCACAGGGTTTTATCTCATATGGCTCGATCTCTTTCCGCAGCACGGAAAGCGTCGCACAAAGCACGAACTCCGTAGCTCTAGCGTGGACCCACAGGAGTCTCCGAAAAATTTCACTCGTGAACCGAAGAGCGCGGCCCGGAATCGAGCCCACAACCTTCGGAGCCCGAGTCAAACGGCTTGACCACTTCAACACGGAGACAATGTTTACTATTTGATATCATATAGGTTATATATTCCTCCCATACTTGCGTTAAAATTTACATTTTTCAGAGTGATTTACAATTATATTTTTCCTTTACAAATCAATTTGATTTTCTTTTCTTTGAAGCTGATAGCAAACGGCCCTGGTAATGTCATGAGCACGTTCGGAGGCGGGTTGGACGCCTGGGCTCGTTGCTTGCCAAAATGAAAGAAAGATTTGACTCCTTGCTCTCAGGCCTACAAAATGTGATACCGCTATCACATCATAGACCCATAACAGCAATCTGCTTCGGGACAGATTTATTATTACATTTTGAATATCTTATCTTTATTAACTCTCGTGTATCTGTTGGTCTGAACATGTAGGTATCTTAGAAATGAAAGAATTCAAAGCACACATAGAAAGCTTCATTCGCACGGATCAGTTTTGAAGCCTATCCAAGACCAACCGGCCTCTGTGGCTGAGGAGCAGTGAAGGAAGTGTCACAATCCGACATGTACGGTTCGAAATCAGCCGCGGGTGATGTGGAAACATATTGCATCGCGTTGATTTTCACAATGGTATGAGCGTCGACTGTGCAGAAAGCACCGGCAAACTACTGACGTTTAATTTCTCTAGAAATGCACAAACAGCCGAAACATGATTAGGTTGTTTTCAACGTCCTGTAAAGGATATACAAGTGAGATTTTAAATGACAAAGTTTGAGAAAAATAACTGGCGTGCTAAGATGTGGTGTAATATTTCTGATCATTTCAGTGTTAAGTGTCTGTCTATGGCTTTAACGTTTCTGTTATATACATTATTCAGTGCAGTTTGTGTTACATCCTGGTTGAAATTTGAAGCTTCGTTTGATGATGAAGTCTGTTTATTCGCAAAACCCTGTATATTTTGAGATTTTGTCATTTGTCAACGTGGCTGAAAGGATAAAAGCGCTCTATCGCTTAAACTTCCTATGCACTGGTGGTGTGGTTGGAGGATCAACCCCTACATCGATCAGTTGGACATAACGTTGATTTCTCATTAAGAAAGCAATGGCAAACTACTGAACTTAAAAGTGCCGGGAAAATAAATCTGGTGTTGGGGTCTTGCAAAGGACATGCATTGGACATGCATTTCTTTTCAACCGACCACCAACATTGTGTGCGTCACTGTCTTCTCCAGGGTCACGTGTTTATCTCGGCGTTCATTGTATTACAGGTTTATTTATAGCTTATGCGACGGATTACTGTTTATTACAACATGAGACTATACCGCGGGGTGTACACAAGTGTAAAGACGAGAATAATCAACAACAGTTAAACAATATCGATGTGTATTAATAGACACGCATAAATGTATAGCTATAGTCAAGGTATTTTAACTATCCAAAGCCAAGGTTACAATATTTGCGACTGATGTTTTCAAGCTTTCATTATGGGGTCATCATTATCATCAGCATCTTCCACTTTTGCCGTCAAGCGTCGTGAGGAGGAATAGCTGACGTTCAAGTGCTCCATAGGGGACATTGGATAGTGTCATTCCCTGTGATTGTAGAATGTCTTTGATGTTGTCAATCCATTTTCTTCTCATTTGCTCTCGTAGCAGATCTTCGTTGGTAGCGCCAGCGCTAGTAACTAATAGTGTTGAATTCTACCGAGATGGCCGAACCGTGCGATCTTCTGCCTGTGTCAGGCACAAGGTGTTAATCTGTCAGTCTGATAACATGATGGGGGTAACTTACAATAAACGTTTTGTTTCGTTTTGCCTTGCTTATAAATGTTAACTTTACCACTTATAAGTCAACGTAGTTTTGAAAATCATGCAACTGATTATTCTCTTAATCTATAACATGAAATTAACAATTTAAGGGATGCCTGCTTGCTTGCGTTCGCTGGCTGTGAACTCCAGCGTGAAGTCCTGTATGTCGGATGGTGACATCCTGTTGTCCAACATCAGTGTGATGTCATATCGGACTGAGGTTTAACTTAAGGGTTAATTTTCCCCCTGCCACATACACACTCCGCACTGTTAGTGGAATATTCTTTCTTTTGTTAACCTCTTTCCATATATCCAACAAATGTTGCATGTACTTTGTGACCAGTCCCAGGTTTATTTTCTACACAATTGTACGTTCAGTAGTTTGCCATTTCCTTCTGAACGAAAGATCAACGTTGAAGGCCATCTTAATGCTGGTGAAGGAGTTAAACTGCCTACCTCGTCATCAGTGAATCAGAAGTTTCAGAGCGAGCTTTCTTATGTTTTCGACCACGTCGACGCTTTTCCATACATACTACTACACAATGCTACGCCTGTTTCCATTTTCCTAGTTATTTTATGTCTGTTCTCAATTACACACTATAGCTTTTAGTGCCTTATGGTAAAGCCTGTAAAGTACTTTTGCGATTGTTCATCGTGAATGATTGGTTATCATGCTACGTTTAACCTCATTGTGTCGAAAAGTGGAAAAGGAAAAAGAAGAAAAAGAATCCAAGATACTATATATCTTCAACTCTCTCTCTCTCTCTCTCTCTCTCTCTCTCTCTCTCTCTCTCTCTCTCTCTCTCTCTCTCTCTCTCTCTCTCTCTCTCTCTCTCTCTCATCATGTTCCTCTTGTACCTTGCGGTGTCGAGGTGAAGTATATATATATATATCTATTTTATTCACTTCTTGTTTTTAAGCACTCTAGATTCGAATGTGTTTAAAACAAACCTAGACGTGAAAGGGCTAAAGATAACACCAGCATACAAACAATGAAATCAACAACTAGGACAAAATAGGTAAAAGTAACAACTGGGATTGGAAAAGTACGGCTACAGCTGAAAGTGTTGTTCTCTTTTTGGAGTTGTTTAAGAAAACAATCGGCAGATAAACATCAAGAGCGCCCTATGTAAACACGGATGCAGCTCAACCAAGATAACACAATTGGCGTTGGAATGCAACCTTAGGCTCTCTCTGCCCTTACACTTAACTGTACGAAGAGGGAATTTTATCCTGGAGTTGGTAAACAACATTTTACCGATCAGCTTGTCGTAAATTAGTAAATAACTGCAGACGTTTACAAGTTACAAATTATTATAACCGCCATATGAAAGCTGAATTGTTTAATGCGGATGGAACCCTCCAAATAATATTATGTTGCGTTGGTTGGCTCGCTTTGTACTCAAGGGTAGTATACATACGTTCTATTACTTCTAGTGTACTGGGGTGATTGTTTGCCTGTGTTTAGCTTTCCCTATTACCAGTGTCTTTCAAAATCAGACAAACTCGACTTCTGAGGCACTTGTAATTTACTCTCCCAAGTCAAGGATGAGAAGTCAGCATCTGTGTCCAGTTGATCGGTGTAAGGGTTGAACCTGCTATCTCGGCATCAGCACATCGGAAGTTTAAGAGAGAACGTTCTTATCCATTCGGCCATGCTTCTCATATGATAACTTACGATTTTACAGCCGGCTCTATGGCGAAGGTGTTACCGACGCAATTTGCAATCCCGCATACCGCGTTCGAAATACAACTGCGAGCGATTTGGCAGCAGACTGCCATGCGTTAGTTTTTATAAAAATTGTATGCTTTTCGATGGTTCAGAAAGCAATGGCAAACTACTAAACATAAACTTGGCAAGAAATTGCAAACAATCCACAAATTCTGGAATTGACTGCGACGTCCTGTAAATGATATGCAACTAACTAAGCTTCCTCAACTTGCAGGATCTTCAAAGATCGGGCAGCTCCAAGAGCTAGCTTACTGTGAATCCGCTGAGTTTTAATTCTTAAGTCCGATACGTTGACGTTCGATTCGATTTCACCATTACCCATACCCCGTTGAACCTCAAGGAGAGGTTATAGTTACTGTCCTTTACTGGCTTAGAATGATATTCTTGTGATTGAGTCAGCCAAAGGCAGCTGCTCACGGTTTTACCCCCCCCCCCCCTTCCCAGGATATATTAAACCGAAGGTGATTGTTGTCCATATGGGATCATGGACACGGTCAATAAGGCTCGCATGGATGGAAGTGAGGTTGGCATAGAGAACTGTCTCTCTACCCGGTACCAAAGTTCCATCTTCACGGTGATGGTACAGCACTGTTTTCCTCTTCCTTCACCCACAACCAGCAGACTCTGTATGACCGGGACTGGAACTTCTCATCTAAGGAGAGACATAATTAGTTAGTTAGCTATAGTGTGTGTTTTTTTTTTTTGGTTGCCTCAATATAAAATTCAATATCTCAGTAACCAACTGAGGGACAATGGTGAGATTTAGTATATAACCTTATCATTATGTCCACCCAACAAAAAAATTTTTGTTCTGGAGATTTTACAGCAGATTTCAAAGTTAGTTTATATGCGGTATATTAATTACAATTTAGAGATTACGTCCATGATTTTAACAGTATTACAGCTTCACCAAGACACGACCCGCATTTTTTAAAATTTTCACGTGATTTCCGGTTTGAAACAAACAGCGCGAAGATTCAGAGGTGTCTCCAAATGGGGGTTCTTTCATGAAACGTGATTAAATAAATAAACTAGCTGACAAGGCCCGGCTTCTGGCGGGACTCTATCTATCTATCTATCTATCTATCTATCTATCTATCTATCTATCTATCTATCTATCTATCTATCTATCTATCTACATACCTACCTACCTACCTATCGATCTATCGATCTATCTGTCTGTCTGTCTGTCTATCTATCTATCTATCTATCTATCTATCTAATCTATCTGTCTGTCTGCCTGCCTGCCTGCCGGCCGACCCACCCACCGACCGACCGACCGACCGACCAACCCACCCACCCGCCCAGCCATCCACCCACCCACCCACCTACCTTTCTGCCTACCTACCTACCTACCTACCTTTCTGTCTGTCTGTCTGTCTGTCTGTCCATCTATCTGTCTGTCTGTCTGTCTGTCTGTCCGCGCTATTAAATATTGATAAAAGTTACTGGAAAAAACGTCTGGACCATGTGTTGAAAGAGGAAGAGGACTATTGGAGAAAGGATGGATTGAATTTTATGCAACCGAGAGCAATCATCAACCTACTGGAATCGTCCGACACAGATTAAGGTATGAGTAGATCGCAGAACTTAATCTACGTACACACTTACTGGGATATTTTGCTCCAACTATTCAGACGAATTGCAGGCCCTTAACATTACAGCATCAGCATCAGCTGAAGAAACAAGAAGGAAATGAAAAATAAGGTAAGAAATATAGTCCTTCTACTTTCCTGTTAATATACAAATTATTTACCCCGTGCCTCTGTAAATTCTCTGTCATTACTAATATTACACATTGCACCCCTCTCGGGATTCTCCGTGGTGAAGTGGTCAAGCCGTCTGACTCAAGCTCCGAAGGTTGTATGTTCGATCCCGGGCCGCGTCATTCATTTCAAGAGTGCATTTTTTTCGGAGACTCTCGAGGGTCGTCGCTCGAGCTACGGAGTTCGTGCTTTGTGTGACGCTTTCCGCGCTGCGGAAAGAAACTGAGCCATATGGGATAAAAACCCGGTGCAATGCAGCCGACCCTGTCGATTGTAAGCCACTTCTTTCATTGCACCCACTCCCATATGAATCCGGATACGCCTTTGTGTGTCATCAGAATTTGCAGGTCCACATTACCGTAAACATAACTTTTTTAGCGAGAAATCACTATTTGTTATGCAAAACATCAAAGGAATGTCGCCGCTTTCAATGATTTAAGTTGTTTTTGGACCTATCAAAGACATATTACTTGGGTGGGGGTAAATATAAGACGGCTGGAAAAATTTCATAACGATGCAACAGATAGTTTTCAAAATAATTGATCGTGAATGAAGGCAAACAAATGTGGAAATACTATAGTTGGTTGGTTGGTAGGTGGGTGGGTAGTTGGTTGCTTGGTTGGTGGGTTGGTAAGAGGGTGGATAGTTGGTTGCTTGGTTGGTTGGTGGGTTGGTGGGTTGGTGGGTGGGTAGTTGGTTGGTTAGTTGGCTAGTTAGTTAGCTAGCCAGTCAGTCAGTCAGTCAGTCAGTCAGTCAGTCAGTTAGTTAGTTAGTTAGTTAGTTGGTTGGTTGGTTGGTTGATTGGTTGGTTGGTTGGTTGGTTGGTTGGTTGGTTAATAGATTATCCTCATTGTATATCTAACTATTAGTCCACAAGAGCTCAGTTACTCTCCTAAGAATTTCCCTCAGCGTTTAGTGACTGACCACGTCAGTTCGCGTTTGCTGACCTATTCTTTGGCCTCCCACAATTCGCTCCAGTCTAGCTTGACCCCTTTTGACTTTGCGGAGAGATATAATTAGGATCTAAGCTCGGGGCAGGATTCAGTACAGTATGTATGGACTAGCAGGGTTAAGGCTTCAGTTGGTTGTTTCTCTCACATGTATAAGTGACTGGGCTAGGAGAACGAACGAACAAACACACTTTATTTTCAAAGGATTAAGAATTGGGCACGCAGGCCCGCCTTCCATCACTCTCTGTCATTCATAATTTCAACCACACATCATTCAAGGCTAAATGAGAACAAGAACAACATAAAAGATATGCATTACAAAGGTGCTGGGAGAATGCAAAAATCAATACTCTCAGTAATATAAATGAATGATGTGGGCATTGTTATTAGCTATGCGGAATGTACTGGTCTATCAAAAGGTGACTGGGTGTTATACAAGGGTTTTATTATTATTATGTGCATTATTATTATTAAGTGGGCAGGTAATCTGTACTGAGATAGTGTTCGAATCATTTGCTATTATATGTATAGGGACTGTTGAGAGAGAGAGAGAGAGAGAGAGAGAGAGAGGGGCAGGGAGTGAGAAGGAGAGGAGAGAGAGGAGAGCGAGGAGGAGAGGAGAGAGGAGGAGAGAGAGAGGAGAGAGAGAGTGGGGAGAGAGAGGGAGAGAGAGAGAGAGAGAGAGAGAGGCAGGGAGTGAGAAGGAGAGGAGAGAGAGGAGAGCGAGGAGGAGAGGAGAGAGGAGGAGAGAGAGAGGAGAGAGAGAGTGGGGAGAGAGAGGGAGAGAGAGAGAGAGAGAGAGAGAGAGAGAGAGAGAGAGAGAGAGAGAGCCTAGATACTATCTAGATAGACTGTGGACGGTAGAAGGTACAGATAATAAAACTACCTGTTGACATGTGAAGTGTTGGCCCTCAGGCGTGGATACATTGGGCTTGAAACCCACTTTATTGTGATGTTGCGAGATGTTGTGTCTGTTTTGCATCAAATTATCATAATGTGTCTAGAATTCCTCATCATCTTTCTTCGTGTACGTTATCTCCGTTATCATCACTGTCATCCCCGCCATTGTTACCATTATGGTAACTTCGTGTTCGGCTTTATAATTATTTTCATAGTCCCCCACCTCATCAACATCATGATCATTATCGTACTTTTTTTTATTCATTTCCTCCACCAACATCGTCATTATTGTCACCTACATAGTGATCAATATTAAAATCATCATCATCGTCGTCGTCGTAGTCATCAACATCAACCAGCACTTATCACAACACTTTATGCCCTTCCAGCATTCTTTGTTTGTTCGTCATCTGCTCATTATCGACTTCCTCCATTTTCTCCTCTTCTATTTTCATTATCCATAATCCTCATTTATTACTCCTCTAAACTCGCTCCGTGGTGAAGGAGTTACTGACGCAATTCGTAATCCTGAATACCGCGTTAGAAAAACAGCTGCGGGAGATTTGGCAGTAGACCGCCTTGAGTTGCTTTTCATACATTGGTATGAGTGTCGGTCGTTCATAAAGCAATGGCAAACTGAACGTAAACTTGCTCAGAAATCACCAACATGATGGGGTTGACTGCGACGTCGTGTAAAGGATATGCAACTAACTAATTAGACTATAATCGCATGCACCCAGTTAACATTTTCCTGGGTATACTCTCTGAGTCAGCGAGAAAGTATGCTTGGTTGAAGGCCTGTGTTCTCAGCCACACTGCTGCTTCAACTACCTTCATGACCTCCATAGCCTGGTTACTTATCAAGGCGAAGGCATCGCAGTTCTCCTCCGATGTGAACTGTCAAAGTCCATGAACTCATGACAGACCCACCTATGTAAATTACAGCACCACCCTCAGAAGAATTCTCAAATATGAGGGTCTGAACTTCTGCCTCTACATTTACTAATGGCACCTTGCCGTCTTCATAGGCGATAGTTTATTACACTGTGCTTCAAATAAGCATAGTAAATACAACCCACGACGGGGACCGGGGATGGAATTATACCTCCATAAATACAAAGCCTGGGCTGAATTGTAGAGACACTGTGTTGCCCATGTAGCATGATCCTTCTCTCGCCCTACCTAATATACCTAATTTACTGCAGAGAAAAGATAACACCAGAACATCTGGAACAGACAAGCTGCAGAAGCTTCCGGGTCAGCAAAGCAATGTTCTAACTGTCCGCTTCTTGGAGCTTCGATCCTTGACCAGTTGCCGACCAAGGTTTAGGGGCTAGTCTGCAGTGCCCTGTCATTTAGTCTTTATCGTCTGTCAAGACGGCAAGGTGCCAATGATGTATTTTCTAGCACTAGGATACGTCTTGTGCCCTCCCAATTGCGCTCCTCCACCAGAAGTCGTTGGCACGATGTGAGGTGTCGGGATTGGTGAGCGCCGCTCTACACTTACCGAGCTTTGTTTTCTGCATGCCCTATCCAGACTGATGCACACCGTCACAAACTTTCCGACAATGCTATACTGCACTCCCTATCCAGACTGATGCACACCGACAATGCCATACTGCACTCCCTATCCAGACTGATGCACACCGACAATGCCATACTACACTCCCTATCCAGACTGATGCACACCGACAATGCCATACTACACTCCCTATCCAGACTGATGCACACCGACAATGCCATACTGCACTCCCTATCCAGACTGATGCACACCGACAATGCCATACTGCACTCCCTATCCAGACTGATGCACACCGACAATGCCATACTGCACTCCCTATCCAGACTGATGCACACCGACAATGCCATACTGCATGTCCTATCCAGACTGATGCACACCGACAATGCCATACTGCACATCCTATCCAGACTGATGCACACCGACAATGCCATACTGCACATCCTATCCAGACTGATGCACACCGACAATGCCATACTGCATTCCCTATCCAGACTGATGCACACCGACAATGCCATACTGCATTCCCTATCCAGACTGATGCACACCGACAATACCATACTGCACTCCCTATCCAGACTGATGCACACCGACAATGCCATACTGCACATCCTATCCAGACTGGTGCACACCGACAATGCCATACTGCACATCCTATCCAGACTGATGCACACCGACAATGCCATACTGCATTCCCTATCCAGACTGGTGCACACCGACAATGCCATACTGCACTCCCTATCCAGACTGATGTACACCGACAATGCCATACTGCATTCCCTATCCAGACTGATGCACACCGACAATGCCATACTGCACTCCCTATCCAGACTGATGCACACCGACAATGCCATACTGCACATCCTATCCAGACTGGTGCACACCGACAATGCCATACTGCACATCCTATCCAGACTGATGCACACCGACAATGCCATACTGCATTCCCTATCCAGACTGGTGCACACCGACAATGCCATACTGCATTCCCTATCCAGACTGGTGCACACCGACAATGCCATACTGCACTCCCTATCCAGACTGATGCACACCGACAATGCCATACTGCATTCCCTATCCAGACTGGTGCACACCGGCAATGCCATACTGCACTCCCTATCCAGACTGATGCACACCGACAATGCCATACTGCACATCCTATCCAGACTGATGCACACCGACAATGCCATACTGCATTCCCTATCCAGACTGATGCACACCGACAATGCCATAACTGCATTCCCTATCCAGACTGGTGCACACCGACAATGCCATACTGCACTCCCTATCCAGACTGATGCACACCGACAATGCCATACTGCACATCCTATCCAGACTGGTGCACACCGACAATGCCATACTGCACATCCTATCCAGACTGATGCACACCGACAATGCCATACTGCACATCCTATCCAGACTGATGCACACCGACAATGCCATACTGCACATCCTATCCAGACTGATGCACACCGACAATGCCATACTGCACATCCTATCCAGACTGATGCACACCGACAATGCCGTACTGCACATCCTATCCAGACTGATGCACACCGACAATGCCATACTGCATTCCCTATCCAGACTGATGCACACCGACAATGCCATACTGCATTCCCTATCCAGACTGGTGCACACCGACAATGCCATACTGCACTCCCTATCCAGACTGATGCACACCGACAATGCCATACTGCACATCCTATCCAGACTGGTGCACACCGACAATGCCATACTGCACATCCTATCCAGACTGATGCACACCGACAATGCCATACTGCACATCCTATCCAGACTGATGCACACCGACAATGCCATACTGCACATCCTATCCAGGCTGATGCACACCGACAATGCCATACTGCACTCCCTATCCAGACTGATGCACACCGACAATGCCATACTGCACATCCTATCCGAGACTGATGCACACCGACAATGCCATACTGCACATCCTATCCAACTGATGCACCTGAATGCCAGACCACATCCTATCCAGACTGATGTCACACCGACAAATGCCATACTGCACATCCTATCCAGACTGATGCACACCGACAATGCCATACTGCACTCACTATCACAGACTGGATGCCATCACCGACCAATGCCATACGGCACACCCCTATCCAGAAATGATGCACACACGACAATACCATACTGCAACTCCCGATCCAGACTGATGCACACCGGACGAATGCCATACTGCACTCCCTATTCAGACTGATGCACACCGACAATGCCATACTGCACTCTACTTGACTCTTGAATGTATTCTTCACCAGGCCTACAATGTCAATATGAATACATCTAAAGAAATCGCAGTCAACTTGAGCGTGTTGACATCTCCATAAAGTATGCCATGAAATGGAGTGTGTGTATGCAAAATAGTGCAAGGTTCAAAAATCTCGTTTGGATGGCTTATTATCACTTTATCGTATACAGCGCCACGCATGGGAGAAAACACTGTCCTTGGCGACGCTGCACTTTTGCTGAAATATTTTAGTTATTGTTATAATAGTATCTATTCTATCTGCCGATCTCTAAAGGGTGTGGATAAATCTAGCTTCGCATATACGATGTTGAATTGATTCCAAGTGATAAAATGTCGCACCCACTGTTTGTTTCAAAGGTCAAGATGAACTTGTTTACATGTACCTCTGAAGGCGATACCGTTCGGCGCATTCTTTGAAGCTGACGCTGGCAACTGCACTCTAAAGAATATATTATCATCAAGGACTAAATGTGTTTAATATCCTGGCGGAATCATCTTTTTGAAATGCAAACTTTCGGCTTACTTTACGTGTTAAAAAGTTAGTTGTATATTCTTTAGAGGACGTTAGAGAATTCTTTGGCTGTTTATGTTTCACTAGACAACTGTTATGTTGAGTAGTTTGTCATTGCTTTCCGAAGGATCGACCGATAACACCATCGAAGTCATATATAGGAATAAAGTATGTCTCAGAGAGAATATGCAGATTGTGTCGAAATGTCAGAGGCCACAATGTTATTGAATAGTTTTACCTCTGAAGTCGGAGTTGGTTCATCTGATGGAAAGGGGCATTGGTAATATGGAAAGCCAATTCACATGCAAAAATCGGTTCAGTGCACTAGATTTAGTAGCACGTGAAGTGTATAGACTACACTTGAGTTGAAAGCCGGCTAACACCCAAAAAAAAAATTCCAAGAGGATGTTTTCGTTATGAAACGCTAACTTTCGGCTTAGTTTATATCTTAAAAAGTTATTTATATGTCCTTTGAAGGACGTCACAGATAGCCTCATAATTCTTTGGCTGTTTGTGATTCACTAGACAATTTTTATGCTGAATAGTTTACTATTGCTTTCTGAAGTACCCACATCTCATGCCATCGAGGTCCATGTGTTTATATGTTGTGTTGGTGTGTATTTGTTTGATGCTAATTACGGCAAGGTCCTTGTTTTCCGTAATTGTGTTCCATAAAGCTGCATTTTTTTTATTCGCATATCCTTTACAGGACATCGCTGTCAACAGCAGCATCTTTCAGCTGTCTGTTGATTTCTTGCCAAGATTACGCTCAGTAGTTTGCCATTGCTTTCTGAGCGGCAGGCTCAGTTATCCCGCAAGTCACCAGCGGGGGTAGAACCGCTCCCAGCTCTCGCCCGCCACGAGACTCTGCGAGATACACGGGATTACGGAGAAAGTGTTGTAACCAGAGAGACCGGCAAAGCTGCATTACTTGGTGTTATTTTATACTGTAGGAAATAGAGTGATGAAATGCCACATAGAACTTGTTCCACATCATGACAGTGAATCAGGGAACATGAATGAACAAATTAGGAAGAGCTTAGAAGCAACGGAAATGTGGTTCCTTAGTCGAATGTTGAGAATTCTTTGGATTGCCAGAATAACTAACAACGATTGCCTGGAAGAGACTTAGAAACTAGAACATTATATACTTCTATAAGAAAGAGACAAACAACATTCTTTGGTCATGTAATGAGAAGAGAGACACTTGAGAAACATCGTGGCAACTGGAAAAATACTTGGGAAAAGAAGCAGAAGCAGACCAAGAGCAATTTTTCTGGATAGACTGAGGCAGTGGCACGGGGGTGTATCTTCAGCAGAATTGATTCAAAACACCAATGAGAGAACGATTTTTCCGGCTGGGTGGCGGGTCACGTGATGATGATGATGATGATGATCATGATGGATGATGATGATGATGATGATGATGATGATGATGATGATGATGATGATGATGATGATGATGATGATGATGATGATGATGATGATGATGATGATGATGATGATGATGATGATGAGTCATTGAGAAGATTTCCTCTGCTATATCTGATCTACTACATATCTTCTACAGCTAAAACTGCTGATGCTTTTTGTTTGCTCTCATTCGCTTTGAACGCAAGCGTAGTTCATACACACTACTTCTGGTAGCACTGGACTGGATTTTGCGTGTGGATTAGCTTTCCCTTTTACCATTGTCCCTCACCGTCAGGCAAACCCACTCCCACTTCAGAGGTAACTGTTGATGATGGATCTGATATCACTATCACCAGCGAACAGTAGCTTGCTTATATAGTCTTATATGTTCTCTTGATCTCTACTTCTTTCCTTTCCTTCTAAGAAAGCCTATCAATACCTGTGAAGTATTAATCGCTGCTTTTGCATAAAGCATGAAGGCTGCACAATAACCCACCTGAACATCACCGGGGACAATGTAGACAAGGCTGGACCGTAATCCTTCCGCCATGTCTCTACGTCAAGCGTCAAGTGTGTCAACAAAGCAACGCTTTCTCTGACAGGCTTTGCGAATCTTTTCCTGGGGTAAATATGTAAAACTATACGTAACAAGTCTGTAACGTTTAAGAAAGGTTATATAGAGCTCCCTGGAGGTGGACTGAATACGTGGCGTTTCTGGTGTACTTTGCTGGTATGCAATCCTTTTGACGAAATTCACCAATCAAAGTTAAACAACAGTGCACGTCGTTAGTTTTAAGCAGGTGAGATAGTTCTATAAATGTTGCGTTTGTTGTTATTTATAAGTGTTAAATGTAAAAATTCACGCAGTAAAAGTCCTGGATAGATACGTAAATATTAGTTATTATTTGTGTAAGTTATAAAACAATAGAGGACTGTTATTAGACATAGTAAAGGGTAGTGGTGGTGGTAGTAGTAATAGTATCCGATAGAAACGTATATAGCAGGCATTATTTGTGTACAGTATACGACAATAAAGTACTGCATTAGACGTAGTAGAGGATAGCTGTGGTTCTGGTAGTAGTAGCAACAGTAGAAACAGCAGCAGCAGCAGCAGTAGTAGTAGTAGTAGTAGTAGTAGTAGTAGTAGTAGTAGTAGTAGTAGTAGTAGTAGTAATTTTGGTAGTGATAGTAGTAGTATTATTAGTAGTAGTAATAATAGTAATAATAATAGTAATAGCCGTAGTAGTAGTAGTAGTAGTAGTAGTAGTAGTAGTAGTAGTAGTAGTAGTAGTAGTGGTGGTGGTGGTGGTGGTGGTGGTGGTGGTGGTGGTGGTGGTGGTTGTAATCGCGGCTGTAGAAGTAGCAGCAACAGTAGTAGTAGTAGTAGTAGTAGTAGTAGTAGTAGTAGTAGTAGTAGTAGTAGTAGTAGTAGTAGTATTAGCAGCAGCAGCAGCAGCAGCAGCAGCAGCAGTAGTAGTATTGACTATGGTAAGTAAAGGACTTTTTCCACAGAGAGTATGTTGCTAGCCTCATATCATATGTTTATATGGCAGTTTATAGACTAATTCATCCGCCATGTCACTCAATCAATTAATTAAGTCAACATTGCAACGCGTTTTTTCTGCCAGGCTTTGCGAGTGGTAAGTTAATAAGGAAATCACAAATGGCTGTAGAAAATAACTAACTATGATTTTTTTTTTTAACTGCTATTTACTGCCAATATAGTACCTTGCGGTGTGTGGCAAAGGGGTCTTGGAGCCTGGGGAATTAACGCCGCCTGGCTAGCGCAGTCGCATCGAACTGTACAGGTTAGGATTTTCTTTTTGCCCCCGACGGAACAAAATCCCACACCTTACCGAGGGATCGAACCCGGGTCTCCCGTAAGAGAGTTAGGAGTTGTAGCCACTCGGCCAGCCTCTCCTCAGCTATGATAACTATGATAACTAACTATGACTAACTATGATAACTAACTATGACTAACTATGATAACAACTTGAAACCAGTTTATTTTTATACACATTGTCCCTTTATTTCTCAGCATAATTTCCACCAACATTGATGCATTTATCCCATCGTTTTATCAGTCCTCCCAAACCAGCTGTATAGAACTGCGTGCTTTGTTTTCATTTACCTGCCATCCCACAGAACTGTATGACTTACTTATTGACTCGCCCTCGTAACTTTTTCTACCCAGCTATGCACCGCTTTACGGAAAATCGCTAGGGGCTAAGTCCACTGAAAACTCACCTTGGCGGGAGACATTTCACGAGTGACGCCGAAGCAGAATGTGACGTGGAAACATGGTTTAGACAACAGAGCACGCAGCTCTATGCAACCGGTTGGGGGGTGGGGGGGGGGCGCTGATAAAACGATGGGATAAGTGCATTGTCAACAACTCATGTGTAAGGCATCATCGGATTACTTCTCCCACACCACACAAAAAACTTACAAGTCGTGTGAGAGGAAATAAATGGTACATTTTATTGCCGTTGGCTCTTTACAAGTATATAACAGTCGCTATCAAACCACACACAAAGCCACAGCATTGCCTATCACTAGTTTTCTAAACTCTAATGCTATTTCTATCTATTTGGCTACACAAAACTCCTATCAACGCTACACGAGGTGCTCCCTACAATGTCAGTCCCCAGTCTGACTAGTTGGCTCGCGTGGTCACACACCACGCGGAAGGACCTTGATGTGTCCTTCGGCTTTCTGCGTGCCGTTCCACTTGGCACGCTGACATTAGCTGTCTTTGGTTGAGTGGCATTCGTGGCGATCCCGTATGCGTGATTCCAGAGTGCTAGCTATCTGTTCAACGTCTCCGTGTCTCTTGAGAGAACTAGTTAATAGTCCCCCATTCTATCACCTACCCCGCCCTTATATCGGGGCACTGTATCACCGCTATCTATTTGAGGTTGACCACTCTTCCCGGTGGTGTTCTATCTTGAGGCAGACCTCCGGCCCTTATGTTGCAGTCTTTGACACACACCCTCCCCTCCTGTGTTGCGTCATCAACTTTGCGTCATTGGTTGTGACGCAAGAGGTTTCTAAAAAATTAGTGTATCTAATTTTTGTCAAAGACTGTAGATAACCTGGCTTTGGGTAACTCCATAGACTTCTACTGACTATTGTCACAATGTAGTATCACTTTACTTGGCTACTGGCAATCGCCACAAACTTGTCTGGTTGGCGTGAGCCCTATTCTCAATCGCAATATTATATTAATTAGAGGTATGTCTGAACCGGACCGTTGTCTTATAAGACCTGCCCTCCAATAGTAAATTAACTTACTACCCATACAAAGTTGACTTTCTTAGGGTCAACACATGAATTGCTTCATGTCCCCCATATAATATTAAACAACCATTACCCAAGCTGTGTGCGACAGGCTTTACCTATTTCGCTTCCGCGTGTAAAGTTATCTTTCACTGTTAAGTTAGTGTTTCGTTGTCTATTATGTCCCCTGATCCGGAGTTATCTCCCTTTGATCTATAAAATATGTATGCAATTTATATGTTTGTTTTTCTGGTTGTTTGCGTGTTTGGATGTAATTACTAATATAGTCTACCTTCTAACATGTATATCTATCTATCATGTGTATGTATGTTAGTTTTTCACGTGCCATAATTCGGTTAAATGTGGCCACAAACAAGTGTATAACACTAATTCGTGACTACGTTTCCGTCTTATGAGACTTAAAATACTTTATCTAAGATCTAAACTAAACTACACACAACACATCCATCACAGCACACTTCCAACATTGAAAGCAAACACTTGACGCAGACAACATATAAAAAGTCGCGTTGAGCGGCAGAAAAATCCGCTGACCGATCTCTCTCTCTCTCTTGTATAATTTACATTCGCTCTCACTTTCACACTTCTGTCACACATCTTTCACCCTCCCAATTATTTAAAAACCTTGGAGTGACACTGTACACGTTTGGCTCAGTTTGAGAAAGTTGAGCTGAATGACTGTGCGTAAATCGCTGCACGAGTCATGTATATACAACATATTTACATGTAAGAGCAAAGGGTTGATGGTTTATACCCTTGGTCTTATGACCAACTATATTTTACTGTAATAATACTCTAACTACTGACATACTAATACTACTACTATAAATGTGTATTTAATGTGTTAACTATTTTAATCTATTTTGTCACATTAATGCTAAGATATGCTTCCATTAATCCTAATATTTATCTAATTTAAGGGATGTAATCTAACTTATTTAAAATGAAGTTGATGTGAGATGAGTTATGTACCTTTGTGAAATGGGTAATGTAAAATCTAATGAATTATGTACCTTTCTAACATGGGTAATTTGAGATATGAAAAAATTATAACTGATGTTTTTAAATGAGAAACTATATGATTGATATTCTTAGTCTAAATGGTGTAAATGACGTATATTTAATTGTCTAATATTTTTATCCTATTATGGTGTAAATTAATCATAATAATAACTGATCATGTTTGTTAAATGGAATGGTTCATTAAGATGGAATGAAATCAACTGAAATGAAACAAAGTTGAATGTAATAAACTAAATGGTACTATTCCTATCTAAACTACTATCTCTTCTATTTTTAAGGTAAGTAAGTGGGTAAGATAATGATTTATGTAAACTACTAAAAAAAATGAAAACTACATTATTTCCTAACTCTAAGTGTAAATTACAGTTACCTATTCTACCTATAATTTATCATACTATTAAAATATTATAATACATATCACAATAAGTATTTATATACATAGTATTCAAATACCCCAGGTTAGTTGTTGCCCCAATGTTCAGAAATTGCTTTCATTGGCATACTATATAATTACACTTGTCCTGGGTATATTAAATACAATACACAGTCATACTTGTGTCCTATGGGTATGGCACCTGTAGAGTTCGCTTGTGTCGTAGACCAGTATTTTTTAGTGTCTGTATTTATGGACCGTTCTGACACTGTTTTTCTCTGTTTAACACAAATGATTCACCGGACACATATGGAGCTTAGTAAATAACGAGCTGTTCCAGTTCACACGGTGATATATTTGTTTTTCGGAGTACAGTTCTTCTTTTGATGTCTACGGACACATGGTAGATCACTGTTCTTAGTACCTAGTTTAGCACATACTGTCTATGTATTCATACAATATTTTACATAGAATATTATACTGTACTATTTTAACAATTATTACTCTACACACTTATGTGGAATCTCTGGTATTTCTACCTCAGATGGTCGACTAAGGGTATCAGCCAGAATGTTGTCCTTACCCTTAATATGCTCTATACTAAAAGTATAGTTTTGTAGAATAAGCGACCACCTGTATATCCGGTCATTCCGATGCACACCACTTTGTATGACCGTGATTGGGGAGTTGTCAGTCTGGACAATGAAGTGAACACCCGCCAGAAATCGATGGAGCTTCCTCACCGCATAGATGACGCTTAGGGCTTCCAACTCTGATATGGAATATCTGGACTCAGCAGGTGTGATCTTACGGCTCACGTAGCAAATCGGGTGGAAGATGCCATCATAAAATTGGCCTAGTACTGCAGCGATGGAGATTCTGCTGGCATCTGTCCTAAGATAATAAACGAGCCTAGGATTAGGCAAGCGGAGGATTGGTACATTACTAAACAGGATTTTCAATTTTGACAATGCAGAAATTAATAATGCATCTTTGACATCCAATTTTACAGATGCTTTTAAAACATTGGAAAATACACTTGTAATTTCCGCTAAATTTGGTATGAATTTGCTATAGTAATTTACTAACCCTAAAAGGCTTCTGACCTGCTTCTTTGTGGTAGGCATGGTCAGATTCATAATTTTTGTAATAATTCTATTGTCAGTCTTAAGTTGACCTTGTGAAATGACATGACCCAAAAAGTCAATTTCTTTTAGACCCAATTCGACTTTGCTCGGTTTGACAGTGAGACCGAAGAGTCGCAACCTATCAAAGACATGTCTTAGTTTCAGTAAGTGTGTTGTCCAGTCATCAGTATGGACACATATATCATCTATATAAGTCACTGTATTCGTCACTCCATGCAGTAGATCTCTAGTTAAGCGTACGAAAGTGGCAGGAGCATTTCGAAGTCCGAAAGGAAGAAAACGCCACTCGTAAAGTCCTAAAGGAGTTGAAAAAGCAGTAAGATGAATGGATTGAGTCTGCATAGGGACCTGCCAATATCCCTTAGTAAGATCTAATTTAGAAAAGATTTTGGAGGTGGACATGTCAAGGATAAGATCTTCGCAGGAAGGAATTGGTTCTGCGTCGATCTTAGTGACGTTGTTGAGTTTTCGATAGTCCACACACAGACGAATTGTGGAGTCTTTTTTCTTAACTAGGACGATTGGAAAGGAGTACTCAGATGTAGATTTCTGGATGATCCCACTAGCTTCTAAATTAAGAATTTCCTTATTTAGACTTTCTCTATAGCTGAGTGGGATAGAGTACGGCCTGCATTTAATAGGCTTAGAGTCCGAAAGAAGAATGGAGTGCTCGATTCTGTCCGTCCTACCTGGAATGTCAGAAAATATGTCTTTGATACTCTGTCACTAATTGTACTAATTGTCGTCGTTGACTGTCTGTTAGTCCCTGTTCTAATCTGTATGCTATCCATTGTCGCAGTCTTGTCTACAATGGGAACAGGTAGTTCCATTCCGTCGTCGTCTACCTGATTCAGTACGGTGGTGGTGCTAAGTGCGTATTCTGTAAGCTCACTAGGTGTATGGATATCGTCGGATTTGCCAGTCTCGCTAACTAGTGTAGTTGCGTTGTGTATGTCTGTCGTCTGATCACTAGGTGTGGGTGCACTGTGTTCGTCTGTCTCTACATCTGTCTCTTGTCGTGAAAAGTAAGGTTTCAGCATGTTGACATGGAATATCTTTAAGTGTCCGTTTATTGATATTTCATAGTCAACATCTGAAATTTTATGTACCACCTTGAATGGCCCTTGCCATGAGGTCAATAATCACTTTTGTTTGTATGGAAGTAGCAGAAGTATGTTCTCGCCCCTTTCTTTGTGTATTGGTGGTAGATTTGACCCTTCCTCTCAAAGGCCTAGAAGCCAGTGTAGAAGGCTGTACTTCAGCTGTAGGATGTTCACCCTTACGTACTAATTGTTGACAGACATTACAAGAACGACAAAATAATTTTATATCATTGCAAAAACCCTGGCCAATAAAAATGAGCCTGAATTCTGGCCCTGGTTTTGTCGTATGCAAGATGACCAGCAAACGGTGACTCATGTGCAATCTTTAGCACAGTAAGGCGGTGTTGTACAGGTAACACCGTTTGCTGAATCTCATGGTTACCAGTTGTATAATATCTAGTAAGAATGCCATTATTAAGCCTAAAGAACCATGATGCATTTTTGGTCACTTTGGCTCTTTCTTTCAATAATTTTAAATATGGAGACACACTAGGATCAGCTTTCTGCTGTTCTATGAATTTCTGTCTGTTGGTATCATCTGTGCCAGTTGGAGAAAGCAACAGTAGTCTCTCATCTTGTAGTGTGTCTTGATGTTTTACAGTGTCTGCTCTTGTTGTTGCATTAGCTGCATTTAATCTTTCCCATGCAGCTATTTCATCGCTAGTACATTGTTTCAGTTGGGGTAAGCAACCCAAAATCAAATCAGTACAAGGGTTGTCAAGTATTGCACAAGTAAAGGTACCAGAAAGGAAAGGAGTGTTAATACGGGCTTTGGCCAAAGGGTAAATTTCAATGTTACCCGAAAAGGTTCGGCATTTGACAGAGTCGCCTGTATAGTCATCTGGACTCACCAGTTCCTTTCTAAGACCAATAAGGGTGCTGCCGCTGTCCAGCAAACATTGGCATGGTCTATCGTTGACCATTGCATTGTGGAACACCAAATTGCCTCTGGAGGCTAATGCTGCGTTTACATTCTCAGTTGAGAACGGTACTGTATGTCCACATTCTAATTTTCCGTCTGCATGAAATTGGTGACATCGTTCACAACTGTCAAAACTTAATATATCGTTTACACAACACACATCCTCAGATTGGTTAACAGGTAAAGTATTTTCAATCTCACACTCAGTCTCACTACCACTATCAGAAGATGTATCAATCAAAATAGCATTGTTGGCTTTCATACGTTGACGGCCCAGGCACTTATTTGAATAATGGCCATAGCTGGAACAAAAGAAGCATTTGATTGCACGCCTGTATGCAGATCTTTTGTTTTGTTGCTTCTTAATAACATTTTCAAGATGCGCCGGATAATTTGGCGATTTGTCACACATAGAATAAGTGTCATGCAAAAGTTGACAGTAAATACATTTTGACACTTTCCTATCTTTCTGGTCGATTTTCTGAAAAGGTTTTCTCTTACTCTGATAATTTTTAGGTTGGTCTTTCACAAAAGAAACCACTTCAGAGTCATTTGAGGTCTTGAAAATATCTCTGTTAGAAGAAAAATATGCAGATCCTTTCTTTTCGAACTGCTCTATGTTCTCAATGTCTGACTGCTGCAAAAATTTAGCAAAAGGAGATGGTATAGTGGATATGACTTTATCCATGGCTATTAAATTTTTCAGTCTATCAAAGTCTTTTCCTATGTTAGCTGCTTTAAGCCACCTATCTAGTACACTCTGAACATTTGAGACGTAATCAATGAAAGTCTCACTAGGTTTAGGTTTTAAATTTGAGAACTGAACCTGATACCCAGGGGCATCAAGTAAAAAGTGTTGCATTATCCTATCATGTATGTATTGATAGTTAGATCTAAGATCAGATGGTATAGATTCTATCACTTTAAGGGGCTCACCACTCAGGTTCTTCATATAAATCATAGCCCACATCTCTATTGGAACTTGATGATATTTAAACTGATACTCGACATTTTCTGTCCAGGCTGATATGGAATCTTCTTTACAATATGGTTTGATAATATTCTTGTATTTGTTGAACTTATTTTCTTCTTGTTGACTTTTTAGTTTAGTGGCAGAGATTTCTGCGTGTGAGTCTACATCCATACCTTTCATCTTTAACTGTGTCTCTGATTCTACTTGAATTTGTTTTTCCTTAACTCTTGCCATTTCATCTATCTCTTTTTGCTTTAGATTTAATTCTTTTTGTTTTAATTCTTTTTCCTGATCTAATTGCTTCTGTTTTAATTCTAGTTCCTTTTGTTTTATTTCCTTCTCATGTTCTAACTGTTGTTGTTTAATCTGCTTGTCATCTTCTAGCTGTTTTTGTTTTGTTATCTCAGCTAGTTCTGCAATCTCCTTTAGGTGTTGTCTTTCTCGAGCGCGTTCATCTCTTTCTGCATCTTCTTTTCGTATACGTTCAGCTGTCTCAGCATCTTTTGCTTCTTTAAATTTCTGATCAGCATATTGTTGTAGCTCTTTACCTGTGTATTGTAGCTCTTTACCAGCTTTTATAAAGTCACTTAAAGTCGCCATGTTATTTGGTAATTGGCTAGCGTTGACCCGCACTGAGTTCTTTAATCACTTATTTATCTTTGATAGGTTATGTTCCTTAATATCTGAGCACTGCAAATTGTACTCTTTGTATATAACCTGAAAAATTTAATCCTGCAAAAACAGAGCACAAAAGTATGCTAATGCATCACAAGCTGAAAAAAGAGATGCACTATTAATCACATTGCATGCCAAAAATATTGAGTATACTCAACTTAATGTTCTCGAGAATCAGGGAACACACTCCGGTAACGCAGGTCACCTTCTTTGCCACTTCGGCACAGACACGAGTTTTCTAATTAGGTCACCTGTTTGGTACTTCGCACACACACGAATCTTCTATTCAGCTGTTGTTCACCCTGGTTTACAGAGCAGCAACAATTAACAAATAGTAACCGACATATTATTCGACAATTTGATACATCACCATGACATGCCCACACAAAAAAAGAATATAGTTAACTTAATATTAAATTGTCAATGTCCTGTCTTCGTTCTAACTTTTTTATGCCTTTCGTCACTAACCTAATTTAATCTATGCAAGTGTTGTGCAGACCAAGTCTAATTTGCATGGCCGAAAGTAGTGCCCTCGTGACGGTAAACACAAGAAAAAGTACGGAAAAAAAAATCAATAACTGCTTTGAGATAAATAAAAATATATTAATATTGTTTAAATAAACAAATATATTCAATTACTAACTCAAATAAACAAATAATAGGTAATATAAAGCAACGATTCAGGCGGGCAGCAGCTTACCGAGTTGTAAACATTCAGATGCTGAATGCCAATGGCGTGGAACAACCGCTGGTCAATCGTAACACGTCAGAGGCGCAGCGCTATTTTTAGCTTCCAAAAATCGATAATGTTGCTGGCTGTGTATCGCTCCGCCAAGAATCATTTTTGATAGTTATTCATAAATATACAAATAATTACATGAATAATTACATGAATAAATAAAGAAAATAATAATATCAATACTTACAACTTTGAAGAACACATGATTTAAGTAAATAATATCTTAATAAACACAAATAAGCATTATTTCGTCACGATAGGCACAGTTTAGCTCGCAACTTGTCCTAGTCTGCACACGTCATCGTCACTGACACAAATTAAATTCACTACTTCACTATTTGTAACCTTAGTCAAGAGCCGTGGGTCGGTGTATTAGCTTGAACTTTCGTCCAAGCCACACTTCTGACACCACATTAATCCTTGCCTGTCAACAACTCATGTGTCAGGCATCATCGGATTACTTCTCCCACACCACACAAAAAACTTGCAAGTCGTGTGAGAGGAAATAAATGGTACATTTTATTGCCGTTGGCTCTTTACAAGTATATAACAGTCGCTATCAAACCACACACAAAGCCACAGCATTGCCTATCACTAGTTTTCTAAACTCTAATGCTATTTCTATCTATTTGGCTACACAAAACTCCTATCGACGCTACACGAGGTGCTCCCTACAATGTCAGTCCCCAGTCTGACTAGTTGGCTCGCGTGGTCACACACCACGCGGAAGGACCTTGGTGTGTCCTTCGGCTTTCTGCGTGCCGTTCCACTTGGCACGCTGACATTAGCTGTCTTTGGTTGAGTGGCATTCGTGGCGATCCCGTATGCGTGATTCCAGAGTGCTAGCTATCTGTTCAACGTCTCCGTGTCTCTTGAGAGAACTAGTTAATAGTCCCCCATTCTATCACCTACCCCGCCCTTATATCGGGGCACTGTATCACCGCTATCTATTTGAGGTTGACCACTCTTCCCGGCCCTTATGTTGCAGTCTTTGACATGCATCAATGTTGGTGGAAATTATGTTGAGAAATAAAGGGACAATGTATGTATAAAAATAAACTGGTTTCAAGTTGTTATCACATTTTGTTATTTTTCTACAGCCATTTGTGACTTACTTATGAACTTACCCTCGTATTTCCCTGGAATAAATATGACAAACTATACGTAACACGTCTGTAACTTTTCAGAAATAATAAATACAGCTTTCTGGGATAGACTGAAATTCATGACATTTCTAATGTATTGGCCCATCACTTTGATTGCATTGCAGTCCTATTGACGAAATTCACACCGCGTGATTAAACAGCGGTCACACCTTCAGTATTAATCAGGTGATTTAGTTAAACGATATGTTTGAATAATTATTGTATTTGTTATTGTTTATTTTATAAGTCATAAATGTGAATATACACACTGTAAAAGTGTCGTAAATATTAGGCATTATTTAGTTGAGTTTATAAGGCAATAGAGTACCGTTATTAGACATAGTCTAATAAAATCCCGTGTGTTGCCGGGGCCCATGAGGGAAGCAAAGAATAGTAACACTGTTGCCGACCATGCATGTCGTAAGAGGCGACTAAGGAGGCTATGGTTCCGTCGCCCTGCTACTGAGTGAGTGCGTGGCGCGACACTGAGCTGTGAGTTTCGTGTGAAATGCTTTTGAATCTGCCCGAGGTGTTTTGGAACGTGACTGCATGTTCGGAGCAATGACAGCTGGCTATGTCCCAGAGTTGACTGGTTTTTGCCTTATGCAGAAATGTGTGGCAGCTGGGCTTCTGGTTGACTGCCACAACCATCGACGATGAACTGCATCTTCGTGGACTGTGTGGGTGAACATATAGGAAAGATCCAGATGGGAAAATGATTGCCGATTCCATCAAAGATGAACTGGGTGTTTCGTGGAGGACTGGTGTGTTTACATTCTTGCGGAGGCATTATGCACAGTGTATCTGTGCGGGCTGTTGTTTGTCGAGACTCCTGTCTTTTCCACTTTTCACATTGGGCAGTAGGGAGCATTTTGTGTGATATTCACTGGCACAGGAACAGAGCATAATGGGGACGACCCGTTGCTGTGAATTTGGAACCGCGACTAACTAATTAACTAACTATTAGACATAGTACAGAAGAAGCAAGCCTGCTCCGTGGCGAAGGGTGTTCGGACGCAGTTCATAATCCCGCATACCCGCATTCGAAACACAGCTGTGGATGATTTGGCAGCAGACCGCCTTAAGTTGGGTTTTTTTTTTAATTAAAAGGTATGGGTGCCGGTTGTTCAGAAAGCAATGGCAAACTACTGAACGTAAACTTTCCCAGGAATCACGAACAGCCAAAGCAATGTTGGGATTGACTGCGACGTCCTATTAAGGATATGCATACACGTCACCTTTCTCAAATTTGCAAACTACGCTACCTAAGCAGTGGATCGTTCCAGATCTCAAAGAGCGAAAGCAGCCGTTTCAATCCCTGAATCATACCATCCCACTGGGAATTTCTGGGTCATATTTATATTAACGTTCTGGTGGTCTCGTCGCAGATGATCTTTGATGTAAGGCCAGTGGTGGTAGTTGCTGGTGTTGCATTCTAACGACATGGCAAAACCACTTGATCTTCTGTCTTTCAATAAATGTGGCACAAGGTGTTGATCCCACTGTCTGTCTGATAATAGCATTTCTTACTCGGTCTCGGATTGTTAAGTTGGCAGCTCTCCTCAGGCATCTCATTTCGCAGGTGTTGATTTTGGGAAGGTGTAATATGGATAGAATTGTAATTTGGATAAAATCCAGGTTTGAGATTGGTAGCATAGGGTTGGTGTGAATATGCTGTTTATTATCTGTCATTTTGCAGACGTCGGAATATTTGGATGTTTCAGTAAGGGTGATAGTTGATAAGTAAGTGCACTAGCTTTTTAAAGGATTGACGACATCAAAGACATTGTACAATCACACGGAATGGCACTATCCAGTGTCGCCCACCGAACGCTGGAAAGCAAATTATTCCTCCCCACGACGCTTGACGGCAAAAGTGGAAGATGATGCTGTTGTGAAAATATTAGGCAGAATAAGCAAAGGAAGACAAAGTAATGTGTATATGGAAATCTTAACCAGTTTAGCCGGAGTCTCCGTGGCCAAGTTGTTAGGCTGCCTGCCTTGCGCTCCGAAGGTTGTAGGTTTCGATTCCTGACTCCGTCATTTGGTTCGCGAGAGCAGTTATCTCCTGGGGATCGCCGCTAGAGCTACAGATTTCGTGCTTTGTGCGACGCTTTCGGTATACCCATCTGTGGAAAGAGACCGATCCATGTGAGATCAAACCTGGTGCAATGAAGGTGACCCTACCTCTCGACTTTCAACCCATTTAACCAGCATGACAACAAATAATAATAAAAGTAATGCCAACTTCATGAACATATCAGATGAGCGACGACGACGGAGGATCTCGATGGCCAGTGTCTGTCGGAGGCCAGACATCTTAACAAGAAAATGATACATATCATGTATGACTTACTTTAACGTGTAATATATTCACTACTCAACAAAAAGTGGGTTTGGACCAAACAAAAATTCATGGAGGAAAGTGGAAGTAGTGTGTGTCGTCACAGTTATGACTTAAAAGTTGTTAATATGGTAGCAGACATGTATTATATATTAACTTAAAGGGGGGTTTATAAGAAAAACTACTGTGTATATTATAAGCCATTGGCACATACGGGAAGTCGCTTAAGTTGATTAATCATCCCATAGCTCTTAATCAGCTAAAGTAAACTTATTTTGCTGGTTGAAACATTTTGCATGCTTTCAGACACAAATGTGATCATTCCTAATTCTCTTCTTGATTTCCTCTCCACCCCTGTCACTGTTTAATCACGATACGACTGACTCCAGGGAATACAAAGTGTTACATAGGGACATTGAGAGGTTCTTACAAGAATTCATTTACACATAGGACCAGCTTACAGTTTTGTAAAGGATGTTGGGTGCTCGGTTGTGTATCGGTTAGGACGTTTCGCTGACAATGGCATGAGCGCCATCGAACGAGGGCTCGATGCCAGCTCTTGTCCTTCGTGTTGCCATCCTCATTTTTAAACCAGTCGGCGCGTGATGGGCGGTGTGGTTATTATCACACAAGGTGTTCTACGATGTGGTTGTTATCACACAAGGTGATCTGCAATTTGGTATTTGTCACACAAGATGATCTGCGATGTGGTCAATATTACACAAGGTTATCTACGATGTGGTTAGTGTCACACAAGGTGTCCTGCGATGTGATTGTTATCACACAAGGTGATCTACGATGTGGTCATTATCACAAGAGGTGATCTGTGATGTGCTCATTATCACAAGGTGGTCTGCAATATGGTTATTATCACACATTGTGATCTGCGATATGGTTGTTATGTCACAAGGTGATCTGCGATGTAGTCATTATCACACACGGTAATCTACTATGTGGTTGTTATCACACAAGATGATCTACGATGTGATAAATATCAAACAAGGTGATCTACAATGTTGTTATTGTCACACAAGGTGATCTATTATGTGGTTGTTATCACACAAGGTGATCTGAGAGATGGTCGTTACCACAAGATGATCTTCTATGTAGTTATAATCACAAGAGGTGATCTGTGAAGTGGTTATTATCACAAGAAGTGATCTGTGATGTGGTTATTATAACAAGAGGTGATCTGTGATGTGGTTATTATCACAAGAGGTGATCTGTGATGTGGTTATTATCACAAGAGGTGATCTGTGATGTGGTTATTATAACAAGAGGTGATCAGAGATGTGGTTATTATCACAAGAGGTGATCTGTGATGTGGTTATTATCACAAGAGGTGATCTGTGATGTGGTTATTATAACAAGAGGTGATCAGAGATGTGGTTATTATCACAAGAGGTGATCAGAGATGTGGTTATTATCACAAGAGGTGATCAGAGATGTGGTTATTATCACAAGAGGTGATCAGAGATGTGGTTATTATCACAAGAGGTGATCTACGATGTGGTTATTATCACAAGAGGTGATCTACGATGTGGTTATTATCACAAGAGGTGATCTACGATGTGGTTATTATCACAAGAGGTGATCTACGATGTGGTTATTATCACATGAGGTGATCAGAGATGTGGTTATTATCACAAGAGGTGATCTACGATGTGGTTATTATCACAAGAGGTGATCTACGATGTGGTTATTATCACATAAGGTTATCAGAGATGTGGTTATTATCACATAAGGTTATCAGAGATGTGGTTATTATCACAAGAGGTGATCAGAGATGTGGTTATTATCACAAGAGGTGATCTACGATGTGGTTATTATCACAAGAGGTGATCTGTGATGTGGTTATTATAACAAGAGGTGATCAGAGATGTGGTTATTATCACAAGAAGTGATCTACGATGTGGTTATTATCACAAGAGGTGATCTACGATGTGGTTATTATCACATAAGGTTATCAGAGATGTGGTTATTATCCCACAAGCCGACTTTACTTCTCAGGTAATTTCCTGGTATCCATTTAGGCTGGGTGGACCTGGGAGCCGAGATCAATTTTTAAAATCCCACCAGGGGATTCAAACACATGATCATCGAGCTGGTTTGCAAGCGTGCTAGCCACTACGCTATTGCGGCTCATAAAGGTGAAATCTGAGAAAGAACGCAAAAAGAAGACATAGTGGAAGGAGAAGTATTGGATGACACGAAGGAATGAAACCTAAAATATCGAACACAACCGCAGAATGTTGTTTTGTTCCGGTATCTCATATGCTTGCAAAAGGTTGGACTTTGTGTGTGTTTATTAAAATTCGTGTACAATGCGAAACGAGACTAACTGGCGCTCTGCTTCTAAATGCCGTTCGCAAACTTATCGCGCAGAAAGTGATTTAGTATGCAAGTAAACTTAGAGAGTTTCCAAATGCTATTTTCCAATGGTCAAATAAAGACATTATCAGCGAGCAATCAGTCGGGCTTTCGCTACTTTCTCTTTCGCTCTCAGACCTCCATGTTCATCATCATTATCATGTGCCGTGTCGGTAAGGTGGGCGGTCACGTGTCGCCATCTTACGCAATCACCAGTCGTGGATCAGCTCTGTGTTCTTGTCTCAACCATGCCATGTTCACAAGCCATCCAGATATTTACTGCTCTGTCTTCCCCTTGTTCTTTCCCCTCTCAATCCTGCCAATTGTCACCAAGTTCTCCAGTTTATTTCTTCTCATAACGTGCCCAAAAGAATGTGACTTGTCTACGTCTAATTTCTCTTATCAGTTTGCTGCTTTTATTTGTCGCTTGTAGGAATTGCTCATTGGGTTTTCTGTCTGACCATGTTATTATTTACATTTTCCTCAGAAATTACGATTCCACTGAAATTAGATGTTTTTCAGCTTGTCTGCTCGTCGTCCTCGTTTCACACTCATACAAAGTACAAGTTCTATGTAGAACTTCAATACTCTTTTTTTTTTTTTTTTTGTCGTTGCAATTGACATCTTTTTATTATGTTTTCCATTTTGCAAAAGTCTACCTTTGTCATAGCTATTCTTGTTATAATCTCTTCATTGTGAAGACCACAATCTGTGTCTTCTTGCATTTCAATTCTAACCCGTTGTTCACTGTTACAACAACAGCAAATACTGCAGATGCTATTCATTGTCTGCAATTAATACTGTATCATCCGCATATTCTAATATTATTGATGTTATGTCCCCCAATGATTCCTTTCATATCGTCAGCATTAACAAAAATGGAAAAACAACTTGCCTTCACCCCTTTCACAGACTAACAAATACTTTTCATATCATGTTTTTCTCCCTCAGAATAACCACGCACAACTGCCGTTGTCTTTCCGGGGCTGGAAGATTGTAGCCGCCAAGCATTCTCAAAAGAAAAACAGAAATACACCCTGGCCTCTGTATCCAGTTGCTAAATGTCATTGGTTTGTTTGAAGTTGTAAATCCTTTAACACGAGGCGAACAAACGTGAATTCCGAGAGCATCTTCGGCGAAATTACCTTGTCTCAAAATGGCTGCCAAGAATACCCAAGCTCCGCATTTCTATGGCGATTATAGTTTCAACACTGGAGAAGTGAAAAGATTTAGCTCTGTTGATTACGGCATATTTGGCGGAGTTCTTGCAATATCAGCCATAATTGGAGCCTACTTTGCTTATAAAGATCGCCGAAAGAAGGACATCGATGAATTTTTGCTGGCTGGCAGAAGGATGTCGCCATATCCTGTTGCTCTATCACTACTCGCCAGTTTTATGTCCGCCATCACGTTGCTAGGGACGCCGGCGGAAATGTACAACTTCACGACCATGTACTGGTGGATTGGGGCCGGCTACTTCCTTGTGATCGCTGGGGCCTCTCATATCTACATTCCGGTGTTTTATCACATGGGAGTCACCAGCGCTTATGAGGTGAGTATTTGACCATTTCTGTTTCAGCTTTCCAAACTGTTCTTTTTCACATTCGAGGTTCACAATTTGTGGTGTGAATTTATAAGAGAAGTTTTATAAGTTTGAATACTGTTTTCTCATTTTGACCATTAAAACATAACAACAAATTAATCATAATAATAGGAGAAGCGGTATAGCAGAAGCAATCATGTTAAACACTGCGGTCATTGGTCCAAATTCTTTAATAAACCTTCGTCTGGGCTCCGCGTTGACATATTCTAAAATGGGTACCCAAAAACGTCACAGAAAGTAAAGACCCCAGATACTGACCACATCATCCACTGAGTGCGGATGCTCAATACAAAATATGGGACTAGCGCCATGTACCCAGATGCGCCCCCTGACGTGGAAAAGACTTTGGTTATATATACTATATATAGGATGTATTTTTAATGACTGTGCAGTGTTTCAAAATATTGCCGGTCCAGGTTTTGTATTTATCATCTTTAAAGTTCATGCAAGATAATAGGTAAATGCAAACTTAGACCGGCAATATCTTGAAATACTGCACAGTTATTAAAAATGCATCCTGTACATTAGAGCTACCGCGATAGCTCAGTGGTTAGTGAGCTTGCCTACCATGAAAATGGCCCGGATTCAGTCCCCAACAGTGACAACATTTGTTTTTACCAATGCGGCTCTGAGGTTGATCCAGCCTCATAAAATTAGCGCCACAATATTTTCCCGGAACTATCTGTGAAAGGCGGCGATGACAGGAAGTCGTCATCCGTTCTCATTAACTGATTCAGGATAATATATCGCCAAATGTGATCTCCCATTTGGATAGAAGCACGATATGTCGCCATACTAGAGTCATCGTGTTATTTCTGTTGTTTTGTGGTATCTTCCGCAATGTCAATGCTCAGTGAAATTAAGTTACATTATAACATTTGATCATTTGATTGCGTTCCATGTTTGGTACAAACCTACATTTTGTTTGGCACTGAATCAGTTAACCTATACACTAGAATATGTGAAATCCTTTCTCTTCACATTCCAACGACAGTATCTGTCATGTGACTCCGTGTACATGGTAGGGTTGGGGCTTTAGATGAGAATGATTCCCAGTCAGCTGTCTTCTTCTACCTCTTCTTCTGCCCTGTCTGCATCTACCATTGGAGCAAAGGCCCTTAATCAACTCAGGTCAAACCGTCCTATTGTTTGCCATATCCTTCAACTTCATCATGATCATCATCATGGGCCACGCCGATAAGCGTAGGCGGTCAAGTTTCGCCATCTCACTCGATCACCAGAGTCGTGGATCAGCTCAGTTTTCTTGTCTCGACCATGCCACGTGGCCAAGTCATTCAGGTATTTACTTCTCTGCCTTCCCCTTGTTCTCTTCCCCTCAGTCTTGCTAGTTGTCACCAAGTTCTCCAATTTATTTCTTCTCATAACGTGTCCAACTGTGACTGTCTACGTCTAATTTCTCTAATCAGTTTCCGGTTCTCATTTGTTTCTTGTAGGACTTGTTCGTTGGTTTTTCTGTCGGTTCATGGTATTCTTTGCATTGTCCCTAGAAACCACATTTCCATGTCCATTATATGTTTTTCAGCTTGTCTGCTCATTTTCCACGCTTCACACCTATACACAAGTATAGGTTCTCGTATATAGCAACACAACACTCTTTTTCTCGTTGCAAATGACATTATTTTATTGGTAAGTATGTTTTGCATCTTACAAAAGTCTACCTTAGCCATGGCAATTCTTGTTCTAATCTCTTCAAGGCAACTCCCATCAAATGTTATGACTGTTCTGAGATAATTGTACCAATTCACATGTTTAAAAATATGCTCATTTACTTGTATATTACATTGTGTTATTTCCTTCTCCCTTCATACTTGCCCATATTATTCATCTGTTTCTAATGATTTTCTCCATATCATCTAGGTCTCCGTCTATTTCGTTTGTTCTTTTTCTAATGATCATCTTCATATCACTTAGGTTTTCCTCTCTTTAGTTTGTCCTTTTTCTGGTGATCTTCTCCATATCATTATCTATATTTCGTTTGCCCTGTGGATTCCAGAGAAAGTACTTTTTTATTATGAAGGCTTCTCACGTTGCGTCCAATCCAGCCCCAGCGTATACCTCTCATCTCTTGATTCCATGGAATCAGTCTAGTTCTCTCCGTAAATCCCGCATGAGTGATTTTGTCACACCATCTTGGCCCTCCTATTCTCCACAAGAGTCAGCTATTGAATGTTCGTAGTTTATTAGTAATTGTTTTAGGTGTCCCCGTGTTCATTGAACCATACAATGTAACAGGTTTAACGTTAGAATTAAAGAATGTAAGTTTTGGTACTAGATTAATTTGTTTTTGACTTTCACAGATTTCATAGTGATATGGAAGTTCTTCCTGCCCTTTGCATTCCCATTTTAAAATAACTGTCAACTCCCCGCCCCGCACCCTACCTCTCGAAACCACACTCCACCTTTGTCTATATTCTTGTCTAAATATGTCTATGATTCCACCTCTCCATCAGCTACTACTTACTTTGTGTCTATACCAATAGAAGCGATGGGCCTCTGCTAACACAAGCTTACACTATAGAGTTAGAGAAAAACCGCAAAACCGATGGATCGATTCTCTCAAGGGTATACTTATGCTGCTGCTGCTTCTGCTGCTGCTGCTTCTTCTTCTTCTTCTTCTTCTTCTTCTTCTTCTTCTTCTTCTCTTCTTCTTCTTCTTCTTCTTCTTCTTCTTCTTCTTCTTCTTCTCCTCCTCCATCACCACCACCACATCCTCCTCCTCTTCCTCTGCGTTCTTCTTCTTCTTCTTCTTCCTCTGCGTTCTTCTTCTTCTTCTTCTTCTTCTTCTTCTTCTTCTTCTTCTTCTTCTTCTAGGAGGATATGTGGGTGGGTGAGTATTTATGGGTTATGCGATGAGTGGAGGATGTGTGTGTGGGTGGGGAGATGTGTGTAGGTGGGGATGTGTGGGTGGGTGATGGGTGAGCGGGTGCATGCATGTATGCCTGGGTGTGTTTGTGTGTGGGTGGGTGGGGGATGTGTGGTGGGTGGGAGATGTGTGTGTGTGTGTGTTTGGGGAGATGTGTGTAGGTGCGGGATGTGTGTGGTGTGGGATGTGTGGGTGGGGATGTTTGAATGGGTAGGGCATGTATGTATGCCTGGGGGTGTGTGTGTGGTTGGGTGGGGGATGTGTGGGTGCGTGGGGGTTGGGTGGATGGTTGAGGTATGTGTCTCATAACATGATAATATGCGTTGTTTATGTTTACAACATTCATTTGACAATGTTTTTGTCCTATGTGAATGTATTATGCATTATTGATGAACGAAAGATGAGTTATTGGAAGGGCCGAATGTAAGACGGGCCTGCGTGCCCAATTTGTTACCCTTTGAAAATAAAGTCCGTTCGTTCGTTCGTTCGTTCTTCTTCTTCTTCTTCTTCTTCTTCTTCTTCTTCTTCTCCTCCTCCTCCTCTTCCTCTTCCTCTGCCTTCTTCTTCTTCTTCTTCTTCTTCTTCTTCTTCTTAATAACACTTACTAGAACGTCAACATAAAACATGATTTGCGTGTCTACTCACGTTATAATCGAATTTCAGAAGGGCGAGAAGTACAGAACCGTAAAGTAGGAAGGAAAAAAAAAAATCAAGTAATCGGTTTTTGTATTAACGCGATCTTGAAATATTCGGGGAATTTAACATCACGAGTACGCTTGATCTCCTCAGATCGGAGACACAACTGTATGTAATGCTCACACCGAATTCAAGAAAGGGAGACGATCGCGTTTTATGTGGTCCTGAAGCCAGTTTGAATCTGCCAATCTGTGGTCCTAATTCCCCTCCCCCCCCCCCCCTGAAAACCCTAAAATTCTCCCCTGGGGGTAAGGGGGGGGGGGGAAATTCCCCACCGGTTCAGAACCACTGATCTAGAGGTACCCACTATCATACCGGCTCCGTGGCGAAGGTTTCACGGACGCAGTGTGTAATCCCGCATACTGCGTTCGAAACACAGTTGCGGGAGATTACAGCAAGCCGCCTTGCGTTGGTTTTTTTAAAATGAAATTGTATTGGTGCCGGTCGTTCGGAAGAAATGGCAAACTACTGAACGTAAACTTGCCCAGAAATCACAAACAGCCCAAAATGCTGGGGTTGACTGCTTCATCCTGTAAAGGACATGCAACTAACTTAACCATAATTTTTAAAAGTGACCTAGGCTGCCAGATCGACCCAGCCTAGAATAGGTACCAGGAAATGTGTGGGGACGTGAAGGCGTCCGGTGTGTTATTTATTAAATCACTCTTCGAGTGTCTATTAGATATAAAACTATGGGTCTAGTACCAGTTGTCCAACAGGCTAAGGCAGTCGTTCTCAACCTTTTTTTTTGGCCCATGCCTCCCCCCCCCCTTTTTCACCATATGTTCAGAAGGTCATCCCCCCTTCGTATTTCCTCCCTATATATCCCCCCCCCCCTCTTTCGTATTTCCTCCCTATATACCACCCCCCCCCCCTTTAGTTTTATACACAGTATACGTAAAAATGAAAGCTAAATTTAATAACACATACTAGAACAAGTCTTGACGTCTACATAAAATGTGATTTGCAGGTCTACTTACGTTATAAAACGAATTTCAGAAGGGCGCGAAGTACAGAACCGTAAAGAATGGAGGGAATATCAATATCAAGTAATCGGTTCTTGATTTAACGTGATCTTGAAATTATCTAAATTACCCCCCCCCCCCGGAAACTCTAACACCTTCCCCCCCCCCCCCCCTTGCGGAGGGAGTGGAGGAATTCCCCACAGTTTGAGAACCACTAGGCCAAGTCGTATGGAAAAGTCTTTTCTTTTCCTTGATTATCCACTATTATCAATAAACTATTTTGCGTGCTGGAAAAGACCAACTGAGTGAAATTTTTCAAATGGCGGCCAGTTTAATTCCGACCATTTAACTGTTCTTGTGCCGTTCCGTCACGTCACCTAAAATATAATCTAACACTATAACATAAGTCTCCCCCGATGGTGTTTCCACCTTGTCGTGGTGGGGGAGCTTGAGTTTCTCAATGACCCTGAGAGCTATGCCGGCGGTAGCGTAGCTACCAGCAGGGCCTCCCAAGCCGGACAGGTCAAAGGGTAGAGAACAGACAAAGAGAAACACCCTGGTCCTCCAGGTTGGGGGTTGAAGCGTGGGGTTAACATCCCCACCTTTGTAAAAACCTTTCTTTGTTACGAAACAAATACATGAGCCTCGATATCGGACTGACTTATCTGGACAACGACCTTGGAACGTTAAAGGACTTTTGAGATTTGGAACATGGAATGTACGGACACTATATCGAGCTGGAGCGGCCGAAGAACTAACCCGGGAGCTGGTTGAATATCAAATGGATATCACAGCAATTCAAGAAATAAGGTGGCCAGGAGAGGGTACTTTAGAGCAAAATGGAATGATTATAATATATGGAGGAAACACCCAAAATAAACATGAATTAGGAACAGGATTTGTCATCAAAAAAGAGTTATGGGGGAACATTTTAAACTTTAAAGCTTTTAATGACAGGATTAGTAAATTACGAATAAAAGGTAAATGGAAAAATATAACGATGATTAATGTACATGCACCTACTGAAGAGAAAGAAGATGATATTAAAGAAGACTTTTATAATGATCTGGAAGATTTCATAGAAGAAACCCCCAAACAGGACATCCTGATTGTGCTGGGAGACTTCAATGCAAAAATAGGTAGAGAGCAAACTAATAAAAAAGTGGCCGGTATGGAAAGCCTACATACAACTTCAAATGATAATGGATGGAGAGTCATCAACCTGGCAGAAGCCAAAGGACTGCAGATTAGCAGTACCAGACTACAAAGAAAGGATATACACAAACAAACTTGGAAATCATGTGACAAGAGAACCTATAATCAAATAGATCACATTTTAATTAACAAAAGAAATGCATCAAACATACAGCAAGTCAGAAGTTATAGAGGAGCTGAGTGCCACAGTGACCATTTCCTCGTTGGAGCAAAATTTAAAATAAAACTTAAGAGAGCTTTCTATACTAAATTACAAAGATTACACCCAACATATAACAGAGAAAAACTACAAGACATTACAGTCAAAGAGAAATTTACAGATGAAATAAAATGTAAACTTGAAACTTTGCAAAACCCTTTGGAGGAAAGCGTTGACCAAACTTGGTTGAACATCAAGAATACAATTCAATCTACCGCAGAAGAATGTCTCGGTGTGTCAACCACGCATAGAAAGAACAGATGGTTCAATCAAAAATGTGAAGAAGCAGTCACTAAGAAGAAGAATGCCAGACATGTATGGTTAAATGACATCAATAACATCCAAAAGGAAGAGCATTATAGAAATGAATGTAAAGAGGCTACAAAAATAGTCAGACAGCAGAAGCGAGAATATATGAGTAATATAATCAAAGATATGGAAACTAATCACCAGAAAAATGAATCCAGAAAGTTTTTTAAAGTACTGAAGTCAATGAAACGAGGGCACCAACAAAACACATATGGTTTAAAAGACAAAAATGGGAATATGATAAATACCAATGAAGAAATGTGCAACACATGGAAAGAATATTTTATTGAATTACTAAATTGTGAAGCTCCAAGTAACATTTTCCCACAGGAAGAGGTTCTAACATGCGAACCACAAATTGAAGAACCTACATTTGAAGAAATCCTATATGTAATCACACGACTTAAAAACAATAAGGCAACTGGGACTGATGGAATTGCTGCTGAATTTATAAAGGCAGGTGGCCATGCATTACATCTAAAGCTATACGAACTAATAATAAAAATCTGGAGGACAGAAGAATTACCCCATGACTGGAAAGAGTCATTATTGATACCTATCTTTAAGAAAGGAGACAAGTTCCAATGTGGAAATTATAGAGGAATATCACTACTGTCCACAAGCTATAAGATACTATCCGCAGTATTACTAAATAGACTAAAACCATATTCAGAAGACATATTAGGTGACTACCAGGCGGGTTTTAGACAAAACAGATCAACAATAGATCAGATATTTATCTTACGACAAATAGCCGAGAAACATTGGGAATATAAAAGAGATCTCCATAACATTTTTGTGGATTTTAAAAAGGCTTATGATAGTGTCCATAGGAATAGTCTATGGAATGTTATGCAGGAATTTGGAATACCAAGGAAGTTAATTAACATGACCAAACTATGCATGGAAGATACTTATAATATAGTAACATATAAAGGCAGGAAATCAGACCCCTTCCAAATAACATCTGGCTTGAAACAGGGTGATGCACTATCGCCGCTACTCTTCAATCTGGCTCTAGAGAAAGTTGTAAGGAAGGTAAAGGAGGAATGTGATATTGGAGGAACATCCAAGCTGCTTGGTTATGCAGATGATATAGATATTATAGGGCAAAGTGAACAAAAGACATTAGAAATATTGACTCACTTAAAGGAAAAAGCCCAACAGATGGGGCTGGTTATCAACCAAGATAAGACAGAATATATGGTAATTTCAAGAGACGGAATGGCTAAAAACTCTGGCCACATACAAATAGATAATATAACCATTAAAAGAACGGAAACATACAAATACCTGGGTACAATCTTCAACTGCTCCAACATCATAAGGGAAGAAATACAAACTAGAATCAACTCTGGAAATAAGATATACTATGCACTACAACATCTACTAAAATCAAAGGCGCTATCTCGTAACACCAAAATCACAATATACAAAACACTGATCAGACCAGTGGTGCTGTATGGCTCTGAAACCTGGAGTACAACGAAAGGAGACGAAGCCTTGTTACAAACCTTTGAGAACAAAATTTTAAGACGCATCTTTGGACCCATTAGGGATACACAAAGTGGAGAGTGGAAAAGAAGAAGTAACAAAGACATTTATGATTTGTTTAAGTCCCCGCTAATCACTGGTATCATGAAGGCTAATAGACTACAATGGCTGGGGCATATAGAAAGAATGGAAGATAATAGGGAAACAAAACTCGCTTACACTCAGGAAATAAATGACCGTAGACCCCGAGGTAGACCAAGAAGGCGGTGGAGAGATAATATACATACAGACCTACAAGCACTTGGAATCAACGACTGGCAAGAGAAGGTCCACCAGAGAGACGAATGGAGACAGATTGTATTTGCAGCAAAGAACCTCAATGGCTCGGAATGCTGAAGAAGAAGAAGACTATAACATAAGTAAGGACAGTTAATCAGTCTTCAGAAATCCATGTGAAGTTGAAAAACTATAAAAACGCCTTCCTGGTTGATTTCTCGACATCTCATAAGCTATGGCCATAATGTGAACAAATAAAAAGCGTTTCTAATGCTGCATTCAACGAACAATAAACGATTGATCAAATGTAGTGAGGAGTTAGCAGTTTGGCGTTCCAGCCGGTTTTATGCAAAGTAGGAAGAATTCGTGTTAAATGTAAAATAACCGTAGGGGTAACAGATGCTCCACATTTGAACAATACTGTGACTATATGTTTTAATTGTTTCAGCTAAAGTATTATTCATTTATTCACTTCATATGATATGTAACTCTGCAGTATGACTTGACGAGATGCAGCGAAATATGCCAGGCAATAAATCGTGCAACATTTCGTTTGTGGCTTCTGTGTTTATATAACACAGTACCCGTGCCATGTCTGTCTTGTTCACTACTTCGCCTTCAGTGGCTGCCTATTTGATCCTGGGGGAAACTGTCATTTTCAAATTCATGTCTTGGTTTAACTTCTCACAAAGTATTTCAACCTTCTCACGAATACCTTGCCATGATATACTTTTGACCTTTCAGAATCACCAGCTTCACCTGTTAGTCTACCTAGCGTATGTGACTTTCAAGCACTGAAATTAAGTCACCTGTATACTATATCGTGACCAGAATCGTGAAGATTACATTTCAGTATTAAATAAGATAACAATGAAAGGAGTAACTTTAGTAAAATCCTTTCACGTGGTTAATTCGTTCTGGCATTACAATTTACATAATAAAGCTTGCGAGTCTGAAATTTGTGGACGGAAATGTTCGCAAATTAAGAACACAAGAAATATTATAGCATGACATTTGAGCGTCTTTTGACAGAACTTAATGAGGACTATAACGAATCACATTTTATATTCTTGTCTGTCAGTGTATGTTACGGAACGACCGTGTGTTACGGCTAGCAGCCGTACTAAAGGTCTCTAAATATGTAAAGGCCAAAACAGGCAACTCCATAGCTGATATTGTCATATGGGTGTTAAATGTCCTGTCTTCACATAAACTTCATTAAAATGAACGAACGAAATTTGTTTCCAAAGGTCACAAATTGAGCACGCAGGCCCGTCTTACATTCGGCCCTTCCAATCATTTATCTTTCGCACATCAATTATCTATAAATATACATACATACATACATACATACATACATACATACATACATACATACATACATAC